>PVJA010002617.1:0-104796 GCA_004027025.1 Myocastor coypus
TTCTTCTTCTTCTTCTTCTTCTTCTTCTTCTTCTTCTTCTTCTTCTTCTTCTTCTTCTTCTTCTTCTTCTTCTTCTTCTTCTTCTTCTTCTTCTTCTTCTTTTTCTTCCATAGCGTGTGGTAATGGTCCTGGCTGGCAGACATGCACCATACTTCATGAGCTTGGTGTGGGTCAGAAGCCCCCTGAAGTAAGATCAATCTCTGTGGAGTTTCATCAGCATATTTTAAAAGTCCATTCTCAAACACCAAACATGAATATCCATGTTTTACCCTGAGAACTGTTTGCTCTATGACATATAATACATTACTTTTTGGCGTTTCTTTTTTCTGACTTGTAAACAGTTTGCAGCAGTAAAGCAGCAAGGCTGAGATGGAAATGTTTAATGGATTCCTTTGGACTTCAGCTGCAGGTCAAAATAAACAGCCGCTCCGTGAATGATTTCATTTTTAGAGTAGTCTTGTTTATTCTTTTAAATATTCTCTTGCTCACTGTAGTCTTTATATGCAGATAAACTTAATATACAGCCTCTGAGCAGCTAAAATACAATGAATGCAAAGGCTTTGGAACGACTTTGGTTCTCACACTTTATCTACTATCTCTTTGCTAAGTCCTTTTGCTAACAAGTAGAAATACTATATTTGCCCAATTTCATCCTCAAAGAATATTTTTGAACAAATTGTCAACTTTCTATCACTGTGAAAATATAATTGAATTGTCCCACGGGTGGCCCATGCCTGTAATCCCTGCTGCTTGGGAGGTTGAGACAAGAGGATCACAAAGTGGAAGCCAGGTTGGTGGGCAACAGAGCAAGGTCCTGTCTTGGCATAAATAATTTATACCAGTTGAGAGTAAAACTTTTTTTTTTTAAAGGCCTAGGTTTAATCACTGCCAAGAAAACAAAACAAAGATCATCAGATGACCAATTTTAATAAGCAAAACTTTATTTTAGCTCAGGGCTTCAGAGTTTCAGTCTGTTGCCTGCTGGCTGTGTGGCTCTGGGGTGAGGCAGAATGTCACAGCGAGTGTGCAGACAGCTTACTGAGGGTACCTGGGAAGCAAAGAGAGTTGCCAGGGCCTGAGGTCCCAATGGCTCGTCAAGGTCACACCCTCAGCACCTCTCTTCCTTCCATGAAACCCCAGCTCCTAAAGGTTCACCCACCTCCCAGGAGCACCCGTGGGCAGGGACCGAACTGCTAACACAGGAGTCTGTGGGAGCCAATTCCAGCCCCTGGCAGCCGGTAATCTTCATGAGTCTCCTTGAAACTGTGTTATCTGTTGCAATTGAAGTAAAAAAGTCAGAAAATTAAGATAGTCACTAAGTGCTGAGAGTGCTATGTGTGAACTGAGCTTAAGAGGAGGCCAGATCTTTGCCTCAGGTTCTGCGTTCACAGTTCTCTTTCTCCATAAAAAATACATACTATTTAAATATTTACATTTTACTAACAGTAGCAGAAATAATGCCACCAAATGTTAATTAAGCAGCCACAAGATGATTAAAACACTACTAGCCTCCTCAGCAAGAATAAATCTATTAACATTTTCTTATTGACTCTCAGATGTCTCAGTGTGATCTGTGTCCAGGAAGTGAAAGAGAAACACATTTCTTTTTGATCAAAGGGACTTGTCTCAGGAGAGATCAGCTTTGCCAGTAGATGCTCAGCGCATGGCTGGTGCGGAGTAGATGCTTCCTGAGGGCATCTGGAAAGGGCAGCTCAACTCTTGGATTGGATATATCAGCAAAGCAACCACTGTCTGCGGATCAAGTGTGCCCTAGGCCTGCCCTGCTGCAGCCATTGCCTGCTTGAACCAAGGCCTGTTTTCTGTTTCCTGTGCCAATGGATATACCAAAGCTACGGGCAGGGTCGTGCTTTTTACCCAGCTGGAGGCCCTGTAGTCCAGATGCCAGGGAGCTGAGGGGTCTTCATGTGTTACTTCGCAGGACAGCAAGCCTTTCCCTGTCAAGTTGGGGTTGCCTGTTAGGAACGGCTGGACAGAGTTAGGCGAAGCACCCTCAGCTAACTAGGAATTGCTCCCTGGTCTTTCCCTTTGCCTTCGGGCTGGTTTCATACTGGTCCCTTTTGCTGTCCTGCTTCCTCTGCAATCCCTGAAAGGGAACCACGAGAACCTTTGCTTTACCTATTAAGGCAGTAATTTCCTGCGGTTGTCACACGACAGCACCCGCTGGCTAGGCTGGCTTGGTGTTTCTTCCTCTTTTTTGTTGTCTTTTATCCCCTCCCCCACCCGAGTTTCTTCTTTGTGACATTGTCACTGCCACAGAGAATTTAATCAGCTGTTGGAAGATGGGTGGCCCCAGTTTTCACACTTGGGGTGAACTTTAAGTCTGACTTTCTATACTCTTCTGATCCCATAAGTTCTTGGCATTAGAGGGTGACAAACCTTTTTTTATCAGAAAAGTTTTAGTTCTGAGAAAGAATTTATGGGAAGAGAAAGACCCAAAAAACAAGTATCTCATTTATTCCGTCTGCAAATATCCTTATGAGTATTGAGATGACAAAGCTATGGTGCTTGAATCATGTGAATTCTTAAAGTAATAGAAGAAACAAAGAAATCAGTGTTCAACACCATGAGATGAACATTCTGACAGGGGTAATCATTCGGAATATATGTAATTGGTTGAAGGATATCAACATACAGGAAGTGAGGGTGAAATTTAGTTGTGAAGAATAAAGGAAAAATGTGGATAGACTTAGGAAGTGGTTACTGTTGTGAGGCAAATGCTCCACCTGAGCAGATGGTAGCTATTATGGACAAGGAACATATGGACCTCCTGAGATATAGTGTCTGAGAGGAGATGGTCTCAGGAAGGAGAAAGAGGCAAACAACAGCATCTGCCACACTTCTCTGAAAACCCTGCTGGTTGGCATTGGTTCTTAATGTGGACAAAATGAGGTAATGGTTTCTTCAGAAAGGAAAGGGGCTTGGTTTTGTACAGGTCACCTGTGAGGTGCTTGTGAGCCACCCAAGTGAGATGACATTGCTCCTGTCCCTGTGTTTCCCTTGCCCAACTGCAGACTCAGAGGTATAGACACACAGCCGGGTCCTGGCTGGGCAACTTCCAATTAGTGGGGGTCTCAGCATTTTCTGAGCTGCAGAAAGGAAGCATTTCAAATTCTTCATGGATACATGGACTTTCAGAACTGAAGATACCTTTAGAGAGCAATGGCTATTTTCCTTACTTTGAATGTTTCTTTGGTCTTAGCAGTAAGCTTTATGTATTTTAGCAGAAACAAGTGCTGCTGTAGGAAGGATGAAAAAGGCCAAAGAAGGATTGTGCTGCCTCTGACAGATGCTAAGGATGCTGAAGCCCTTCCTTGCACTAACTCTACTTTATTCATATCTGAAGGAGAATCTAAAAGGAGTGTACATATGGAATCATGTTGAAATGAAAGAGACCCTTCTTTCCCTCAAACCTTTGAGTCAGAGATTTTGGTAGCTTGGCATGTTTCAGTTGCTCCAAATCCCCTGGACCAGTCCAGAGGAACTGGAATTAGGATCTGAATGACAAGTACAATACCCTTTGACATTTCTCTCTCAGAGTTGAGTCTACCAAATAGAAAAATTCAACGTTTATTGAGTTTTCTTTGCACCAAGGACTACTAAATTACCATAAAGCAAAGACAAGAAGAAATGTAAGCTATGGCCTCCACCGTGATATTATTCATGGCCTAGCAAAAGAAACATATTAAAGGAAGCATGACAGAAACCTTTTTATTTTTTATGTATTTAGTACAGGGTCTATAGCGTTTCACTACACAGATCAGACTCATAGTGATCCTCCTGATTTTCAGCCTCCCAAGCACTAGGATTATAGGTGGCACCACCACACACAGTCTCATGTGCTATCTCAGCGTGCCTCTGGGACAAAGCTAGCACTGCAGGTTAGGAATCGAACCCCCAGCCCCTGCATCAGCCTAAGCAGGTGCTTTAATCTACTGAGCTATCTGGATGTCCCATATGACAGAAACTCTTGACTTATTCTATTGACAGATTGATCTCTCGAAGGATTAAGGGAGTAAGAAGAGGAGCCAATGGTCAGGTCTGCCTGTTCAAGACAAGCAGGGAGAAACCGTTAAACTCAAGTGTTACTTTCCTCTCAGAGCACCATGTTTAGGAGGAGCACTGTGTTAGACATTAGTAAGAACGAGTTACGTTAACAGAGAGATATTTTATGAGCTTTGGTGTGGATGAGCACCCCCAAGGTTGTTCTCAGAACTTGTATGTGCTACACTCAAATGCTGCTCAGTGACTTCTGAGGAAATAGTCACACAGAGATAGCCCCCAAGAGAAGAGAATGTTTCTGGTGTGTGTGTGTGTGTGTGTGTGTGTGTGTGTGAGAGAGAGAGAGAGAGAGAGAGAGAGAGAGACAGACAGACAGACAGAGAGAGAGACAGAGAGAAACAGAGACAGAGACAGAGACAGACAGAGAAATAGAGACAGACGGATCAACTGTCAAACTCTCAGCAAATGAGCTTGATATAGGACAACATTCTAAGCTAGATTTGCTTTCATGAAACTCTGTAGAAATACTTAGAAAATGGAGCACAATTAACATGTACTGACCTTGTTAATTAAGAGTCAATCAGGCCAAACTCATAAGAGTTCAGATCACCACCCTGACACATCATGAAAACTAGTTTATTTGGTGGACATCAGGTGCAACTTTAGAGCCACGATGCCAAAGATATTGCAAGAACATTAAATATTTTCCGAGCCTAGCCTTTCAGCCCTTCCTTCAGGTGTAATTAAATTTTCATGTATTTGCAATGTCCTAGTGCCCAACCAGTAGAAAGCCATTTCATAGCCCTAGAGGCTGTTAGAGAGAACCCAGCAGTTACATTTTAGTTATTTATTCACTTTATCTCATGCTATCTTCTCTCTCAGTTCTTCAACCTTTCCATTAATCTGTTAGCCTGTCTTCAAACTCTGTTTGCTTTAAGTTGCTTTTCTCAGCTCTGGGATTTGATTAAGTAAAATATCTATGCAATTCTTCAAAGCCAAAGGAAAACCCAGGCCATCTTTCAAGTTTGAAGTATAATGTAACCTTTCACTTTGCCACCATATTTTTTAACTAGGCCAAGCACCGGATATAGGCCCCTGAGGGTTCTCTGTTTGACCTTGATTTGGGCCTGGATGCCTTTAGAAAATAACAGGGGCTGAGTGTATAGATTGTTTCCTATTTTGCTGCCATGAGATCAGTGACTCAGGGTTTGGGCCACGACTCATATTGCGATGGCCTCTCCCAGTGCAGTGCTCAAAATGCCTGCAGGACCAGGCTGGATGCAATTCCCAACAGCCGTGTGCTAAGCCCACCTTATCTTTATTCACTTAAGAGAATATGCTGAGCTGTGAATAAAATTCATGTTCCTGTAAGGACCTAATCTTGATTCTGGCTTAATACTTGTACACCCCCCCCCCTTCTTTCTGATATCTTGGCTTATATTCCACTTGACAAGTTACTCGCCATCTGATAACTGAGGGCACTGACTCTGGTAGTGAGAACTGGACCCACTGATACGGAGCTGGGGTCTTAACGCGATGACACAAGGCACTTGCTACACTGGCAAAAGCCAGTGAGGGCCTCAGTGTTGCGGATGGCGTAGCATGTTCCAGGCGGCCAGCTTTTGTTTTTTAATGCCTCAGCTACTTGTTTCTCAGATGAGAAACACACACACAATCACCCTTCTTCACAGATTCTCTTTCCTATCTGCCTGTCACTAGTCATTAATGCCACTGTATAAGTTTACACGGATGCATTTTGTATTTCCAAAACAAATGGGAGCTTTCTTTGGTTTTATTTCACCTGAGGAGTTAAAAGTGTTTCTCCCCACAGATGTAATTTTAAATACCTGCCCTAATACCAAACAGTTTGGTGGTCAGATGAAATGAAACAACTGCAACTGTAAAGACGGGGGATACGTGGTCATTGTGTCCTCTGGGAGAGCCGCGGCATTCGAGGCCCTCACTCATTCCTCTCCACCGGCCTCATCAAGGACCCATTTCACGGAAATTGAAAAATTGCCTTTCTTTACAGGAAGCGCAGTTTGATGCAGCCCATTTTCACAGACTAATTCTTTTCACTAAGAATACTATAAATTGAAGGCTAAAACCAGATGTCACAGAGAAAAGAAGAAAAGAAACCCAAGGGTTCTTATCAACTGTAATCCACACATAGGCATAGGGTCTGTCCTCAGGAGTTCTTTTGAAATTCTGTCTACACCCTTTATATGAGTTAGTTAAGTACCTGTGGTAAGCAACTAATCAGGGTTTTGTTTTTAATTAAAAATTAGACTTCAATACAGGGAGGAGGGAATTTCCATTGACTCATCTAAGTGCTCAGATGTTTAAATTCAGTTTAAAACAAACCGTATCCCTGATTAGGTATTTGCTACATTTCACTTTCTTTAATTTGAGGAATCAAATTGAGGATAATAACTGCCATTTAAAATAAAAGCATTTAAAATATACCGCAGACATTTGCAAAGGAGACAGGCACGTGGCGTTTGAGGTGGTAGACAGCAAAATGCTCCTAAGCAGCAGCCCGGCCTTACTGCTCAGAATCAAGGACATAAGGAATTGTCGTGGCGGCGTCGCTGGTCCGTAACACCCTCTTGGAGTAAGGAATAGAGGGAAGACGCACGAGAGAAACTGTGATGAAGTTCTCACTGTATCCCTCCCTGCCCCCTTTGCTCATCCTCCTCCTTCCTGTGGGAAGAACGGTGGGCTCCGGTCTCCTGGAGCTCACCTCTGTATAGTCTCTTTCCTCTTCAGGGCCAAAGAGTAGAAGATGAGTTGGTTATAAGCTTAGCAGGAAGATGTTTGGAGCGTTTTTCTTTTTTCTACATGAAAAAAAAAAATCTACCTTTTAAAGTTGCATTTTGCAGTACTGGTTACAATGCATTCTCCACAATGTGCCTTGCATCATTTGATGAGGCTTTACACACCGTATATCCCATGGGCTGGAGTCTGCCTTTTCTAGCTGCATAATTCTTACTCTTTCAACCACTGCCAGCATAGCCCCTTTCCTCTCCTTTATTTACCCTGTGGTCTTCATTCAGTCAACTGGGGGAATTGGTCTCTGCTTATTGTCTCAGAAAAAGCAGAAGTATAAGACAAAGAACTCCATCCCTTGCTTTTCATTTTTGAAAACCTTTGGTCCTCAGGGAAAGAGAGGCCATGAATTTGAGAAAATAATGAGGCATATACGTAGTTTTTCTCCTACCACAGAGAAAAGCACTGGAGATACTTTTCTACTCAGTTAGGGAAAGGAGGAATTGAAAGAGAGCGGAAGAATGAGTGAGGGAAGCATATTGAGGGCTGGAGGAGGCCGGGAGGGGGAGCTCCCTGGATAGCTGGCTTGAATGTGAGAGCAGGGGAGGCTGGACCTGGGCAGCAAGTGGGCTGCTTGTGCCCCAGAGAGGGGAAAGCTGCTGAAAGGAGCTGGTAGATTTCAGTTGGTCTTTTGCATGTGTGAGGCTAAACTGAGGGGACAATGGGAAGATGGCTGTGATTGAAGATAATAGCCCTCAGCCCACTACTGCTTCATGTGCAACACACAAGCAGTGCAGTTGCTCCCAAAATCTGGTGCAGCTCAAGTCGGCTGAGATGAAGGTAAACAAAAGAAGTTAAATTCTTTAAAATATAATGTACAGCTCAGCAGAATTAGTAGATAGATTCAAATTCATATGTCTTTATACCTCACCTTATTCTCATGAGTTTTTTAATAGTCCTTCTGAGATAGTTGAGGCATACCCAGTTTTTAAAAAGATGGAAGTTGGGAATGTTGACATATGAACAGTTGTGATTTCGGCACAATTAGAGACCCCCCACAGTGAACCCCAATCTCGTGCAAGGTGTTGGCAGGGCGTGGCCAAAAGAAGAGAGTGAGAGACAATGCAGAACATAGTGAGGGAAAGAGAGGGTACTGAGGCAGCCAGGGCTTCTGTGTCCATCAGCACCAAGTGCAGCAGGTAAAGGGCAGTGAGCATTGGCAGGAACAGTAGTGGTGACTGCTGTGAGGAGTGAAAAGGCCGAGTACTACTGTGCAGCTGAGACTAGAAGGAGTTCCTGCATTTCAGTCTGGTTCAAAGGGAAGGACAAGGGCTACCTGTGACTCACCCTAGACTCAATTTAGAACCTGTGGTCCATGACACAGCACTTGGGAAGCTGAAGCAGGAAGACCAAGAGTGGGAGGCCGGCCTGGTTTCACAGATAGTTCAGAGTCAGCCTGGACTGTGGAGTGAGAAAGTGCAATAAAAAAAATTTAAATGAAGGAAATGTTCTTCTTTATAGATTGATATAAGGATTAATGATAGCATATTTGTAAAAGGCTCAGCACACAATGCCCAAAGATTTGTAATTTATTCCAATTTGTCATGTTCATCTTTGTTTACACAATGTCTAGACAAAGCAGATGCCCCATGATCTAGTTTATAGAAAAGATTAGTACCCATAAAAAATAAATATTTTTAAATTATATCCCACACTTTCTATATTTATAGAATAGTAAATAACAAAGCAATAACAGTGCAGAAGAGAGAGGGAGAGATTACTTTTGTTAATAGTCTAATTCAATGCAGATAACAAACAATACCGTTTGGCAAGTATATCAGCTACCCTAATCCAGCCCACAAGATCAATGACCTCCCTTGTCCTGGACCACTGCAGGCCCAGTGATTGCAATTTAAAGAAGAGTCAGTGACTTCCAGTGCTCCTCTGACCACATAAATGAATCTAAACTCCATCAAAATTCTTCATGCTATTTATTAAACTGAAGAAAATACCAGGCTACTGAACATGGCTGCATCACAGGGTGATATTGGAGGCCGTGATGAGATGAGAGGAAGCAAAACTCGTATCTTTAGTAGAGAAAGGAAAGGGAAGACTGAAGATAAAGGAAGGAGGGAGCAGAAAATAACGTCCCTCCTGGCTCATAAGGACAGGCCACCCCACCTCTGGGCCCTGCTGCAGGGACCCCAGGACGCAGTGCAGTGTAAGGGGAAGGCTGGGGCTGGGGCTGCTTGGCAAGGAAAGTGAAGCCAGCACTCCTAATCAGATGCCTGGCAAGTGCCTTTATCTGCATGCGGTAGGAAATTAATTGGAGAGCAGACCTACCACGAAGGTGTGAGACGGCTGGGGCGGGCTGTATGCTGCCCCCGGCTGCAAACGAAAGCCCTGTAAATTAATTGCCAGACAAAAATGAAACTAAATGTTCTACTGGACAGAGCAGTAGCCCTTTCTTCCAGCCATCGGCACTCTCCTCCTTCTCCCTCTATTTCCCAACAGTCCTCACCTCCCACACTTGTTATCCAACGTTGATCAGTGAGACTACTTTAGGGCGGTCACAGGTAGAGAACATTTTTATCCAAATACGATCTCACATCCACAACTCTTCAAAGGGAGCCAGGAAGAAAAAAGGAAAAAGCAAACAGAAACAGAGAAATAAAAATGGAGAAATTATTAACAAAGCTTTGGTGTTAGGACAACTTTTAAATGTATACAGAATGAAGGGCAGATGTTTTCCCCCATTAAGAATAGCCTGGAAATATCTCAGTGTCTATATCAGGCAGATAGACATAAGCCCCTGCCTGACAAGTGCCTGAGTTCGATTCCCAGAGAGAGAAAGAGAGAGAGAGAGAGAGAGAGAGAGAGAGAGAGAAGGGTTAATAGTGAAACTAGAACAGTGATGGGAGAGAAATATTGGGGAAAATGTCTTAAGTTTATTAGCAAATAATGAGAGAGAGGGAGCCATAGATTCATTTCATTTAATCCTTAATGGATCCCTCCCTCTCTCCGTGTGTGTGTGTTTGTGTATGTGTGTGTGTGTGTGTGTGTGTGTGTGTGTGTGTGTGTGTGTGTGTAATACAGAAAAGACATTAAATTACACCAAGACTTCTTCTCCCTGGCATTATTGATGCTTTAGGCTAAAGGGACGTCCTGGGCAGTGTAAAATGTTTAGCAGTATCCCTGGATTCTACCCACTTGATGCATTGGGCACTCTCCCATTTTATGACAACTGAAAGCCTCACCAGACATTGTCAAACATTCTCTTGGAGTGGTTGAGAACCACTGCATGGAGGGTAGACAAGCTGGACACTCACTGATATTTTCTGTCCTGTGATTTTGTTCTTCTGAACGTATAGCAAAACTCCCATAGTGAAATGGCAATGACTCCAGTTGGTCCAAGTTTGAATAGCCAGAATTAGAGGTGAGAACTCCTGACTTCTTTGAGTGCAACGTACATACTCACAGCATTCACTCATGGATGTTGTCTCAGTTACTTTTCTCTCAATCCTGGCACAAATACCTGACACCCAAAATCAAGGAAGGAGACTGTTATGGTTTATGTCTAGTTGTCGCCCCAAAGCCTCATGTAGTCATTGGGCGGAGACTTCTATAGTTTGAGACTTGATCCATGATCCCTGGGATTACAGATCGAAGTACTTCTGGGATTATGGGTGTAGCCTAAGGCGGGGGCTGAGGCGGAGAGCCTGAATGTAATATAAAGAGAGACAGAGAGACAGACTCGAGCTGTTGCTGCTGCTCTACTGCCCTGTTTGGTTGGCTGCCTCTGCCACCATTTTGCTGCTGTTCTGCCACCATGTACTGGATGCTCTCTGCCCTGCTCCACTCAGCCTTGGGCCAGCCGAATATGGACTGAAACCTCCACGAACTGTGAGCTAAATAAACCTTTCCTTCCTTCATTTTGAGTGTTGGGTATTTAACCCAGCAATGAGCAAAAAGTGACTAAAACAGAGACGTTTATTTAGCTCACAGTTACTGGACGTTTCAGTCCATACTCGGCCTGCTCCAAGGCTGAGTGGCACATGGCAGAGAGCAGCAGTTCATGGTGACGGAACAGCAACAACGGTGACAGAGGCAACGGAACAACCAGGGGAGCAGAGAGCAACAGCGCTAGTCTGTCTCTCTTTATATTACGTTCAGGCTCTCCACCTCAGTCTGTCCACCTTAGGCTACACCCATAATCCCAGAAGTACTCAGACCATAATCCCATCAATATTAAAACACATAATCCCAGTGACTCATGAGTCAAGTCTCAATCTATAGAAGTCCCTGCCCCATGACTGCATGAGGTTTTGGGGGGAAGACTAGACATAAACCATAACAGATGTATTTCTACCTAAATAATTCTTTAAAAGCCTTAGGAAGAAAAGGGTTTCTGGGATGCCAAAGAGGTGGTTATTAATGGAAGAGCAATTGCATTTCTTTTGTCCAAAACTGTAAATCAGTCCATAGAAACTAAAACCACTTTCAAATTAATCTTAATGATAACCTACCGAAAAGGCACTTACTGCATAGAAAAGCGAGGAAGAGAAAATGAAATGAGGCCCAAAGCAGTACCAACTGCTCTGCCTTCGTTCAGGGAATTCATACTTGCACATTGTTCTTTGGAGTCAAAAGTATAGGAAAAAGTATTTGGACTGACATTGACAATGAAAGAAAAAAACAGCTTGAAATATGTCGGAGGCAGAGCGATTTCAGATGGGTGAACACATCTAGGGAGCGACGCTTCTGGGAGTGACACATCTGGGGAGTGACAGTAGCTGTGAGTAAATGCCATGATGGGCCTTAAGAAGGAAAAAGTGCAAACATTGGGATACAAAAGCAGAAGAGTAGATTTAAAACACCTGGAACACAAACTTGTGAATAAAACAGCTGTTGGCTTTTGACTAATGGGGTGCGTTCTTCTAATACCTGCACTGGAGAGGTTAAAAAAGTTTGGATGCTGTGTTCCACTTTGCCCTTTTCTACCGTGGTGCTTACAATAATCCCAATGCTTTTCTGTTTTTCCCAGGGAACTTGACCCCTGATCACACAGAACTCGGTGAGAGATTAGAGCGATATTGTCCAGAGAATAATGAGAGTTGGTGGATAAACCGGGATGGCTTACACAGGGGCTACAAAGAGTGGTTATCCCAGGCATTGTGCAGGGTCAGGATGCAGGTCATGGGTTCCATCAGTGCCTGTGCTTCAGGGGCTGTGCGTACCCATCCTACCTTTTATTTTGAAAAGGTTGATGAAATATTGACCAATTTGCAAATAGCACAAAGCTTACAGGTAGCAGAGGTAAAGAAGGTGACATATTAAAGACCCAGAATGATGTAGATAATTCAGAGCACTGGTTGAACAAAAGTAAGATGAGGTTTAATATACGGTGAAGACATGCGAGGTAATATATGTACCTGAGAGAAAATAACTCTCAGTACAGATTCAAATTATGGGGATATTACTAAGGAAACTGTCACACCAAGTGAGATTTGGGGCGATAGTGAATAACAAATTGAATAGGAGTTCATGGTGCACCGCCACAGCAAAGAAGGGCAATGCTATCTTGAGATGTATGGACAACATAAAGCGACTTTGAAGACACAGAGGGGATGGGACGCTGCCTTGCATCATGTCCGGTAGCATCTCACCTTGAACTCCCTGGCAGCCTGATGATAACAAAGATGAAATAAGACGGAAGATTTAGCAACGACAGTCATTTGAATGCTATTCAGCATGACACACGGGTCTCCCTAGGAGAAGCAGAATTGTCCTCTCAGCCAGGCAGTCAGACATTTATAAAAAAGCTTTCTTATGATAAGGTGCTCCTGCTATTAGATTTCCTTTAACACATTTTTGACTTGCAGGAAGGAGAAAATAAGGACTTGGAACAAAGAACAGCAAGAAAAAAAACAACATTTAAATTCTTTTAAAGAGAAGAAAAGTGAGGGTGTTTTGTGTGTTCAGCAGTATTTACTGGCTCTAACTTCTTGCTAAAATATTTTGACTCTAATAAGATAAGGGATGAGAAAATTATTCACGGACAAACATAACGAGAACACTATTAGTCTACAGAGAATATAGGCTATAGCACTTCAGAAGAGAGATCTTGTCTGCTAGGCCATTAAGGGGCTTTTGAAAGGAGCTCTTTCTCCCATTCATGGTGCAGACCCATTTGTAAAATGGGACTGGGAAGCTGAGCTGCTCCGGACATGCTGGAGCCCAGACATGGGTGGGAAGGCTTGGAATGCCAAGTGCTAAGCTGGCTATGGCCACTTTGGTAATAGAAAAGTGTGGAAGGATTTAAGGGCTTGCGTGATGGAAACTGAGTAGGAGCTGAGCCTACCAGATCTTTGGTATTAGACATACAGGATGTTCATCTGAGCTGTGGCATATCATAGATGCATGGAACTTAATCTCCCCAAAACTAATATTTTCTAGTCAAAGAAATTTAATAAAATACTTAGTAAAGTTACTATAAGAATCAAAAGCACCTGATACTTAAAAACCTGTAGAATATTTCTCATGGATGTTTACAATTTTAGTCACCGATCAGTTGTTAAAGTTGCAGGGCAAAAAGGAACAAAAACTAGGAAGCTTTGTTCTCGGAGTAAACCTTGGGGGCATTTTTAGAAATACAGAAAACAAGAGGAAGAGGAGGAGGAGGAAGAGGAAGACATTAACTTGGCAAGGTGCTTAAGCTCAGTCCTATCTATGTTGAGTTTGACAAGAACATAAAACATCCTGGAATTTTACCCTTGCCAGAAATTGCCTCTTCAGCAATTTCATGTTTCTGTTAAGAGCAGACTTCCTACAACGGAAGACTTTGACAAAAATTCTGAATCTAGTCTCCAACATTTCTAAAGAGAAATAACATGTTAGCATTTATGTAGAACAGATTCTGAACCTTTCTATGGGCTTATTTTATTTATCTATCTATCTACTTATTGGCTGACTCAGCCCACCCTGGGGGTGGGGCTGGCAAGGCATGTGGTGCCAGGGATCAAACTGCCATGCCTGCATTTGCCTAAGCTTGCCTAAGCAGGCACTTTAAACCATGAGCTATCTTGCCAGCCTTCCATGGACTTATGTTAAACTCAAAAAGAACTTAGAATGAAGAATTCTCAGCTCATTGGACCACATATTCTTTTTTTAAGCACATAAAAATGTAAAGTTCTATTAAATACCTTTATTCAGTTTTTTTTTGTTGTTGTTGTTGTTTTTTTTAGGACCAGGGTTTCAACTCATGACCTTGCACTTGCCAGGCAGGCACTTGTACAATGGAGCTATCTCCCCAGTGCCTCAGTTTTTAATTTAGATTTAATTTCACACAAATAATTGGGAATCATGAAAATTAAGAGTATGCATGATGAGGCCATTTTTCATTTGGAGCATTTTACTGATGATAAATTGATAATAAGGAAAAGAAAGTTTAACATTAATGGTTACAGTCATTTCACCTGCCACCCAATTTAGTTTCAGATCTAATATTGTAGAGCAGAGGTCAGCAGACTTTTCTGGAGAAGAGCAGAGAGTATTTTTGGGCTTTGGGTTCACAGGCAAAATCTAAGACATTATGTAGGACTCACATCAATGAGAGAAAAAAAAATGTCCAGAAATTTTAAAGGAATTATTGAATACTATTAATTAATACAACACAGTATAATGATAATTTGATATAATTTAGGTAATAGAAGTCAAGAATTATTGGATTCTAGAGGATAGAGTAGCACTTCACCCCACTGGGGTGCAGAGTTGGTCTTCTCCGTTGTCTTGGCAGAAACTTTGCTCTCCTATAGAGCCATCCCTTTCATCTCTGATACTGAGTAATGATTTTTACAGGAAATAAGCTGAAATATGCTGTAGAATCTACCCCTGGCGCATGCGTGCTACCCTTGTAGTGTTGGTCCTATTTTATGATGGGAACGCAGGTTAAGTGCAGAGGTTCTAAGACACAGGGACCAGGGTTCTAACACCAGCCTGCTATGCTGGACCTGCCCCCGGGGTGCACTGAGATGGTGATTGAGACTACACCTGGTGGTACATGCCTGTAATCCCAGCCATTGGAAGGCTGAGAACAGGAGGATCACTATGAGTCTGACCTGTGTAGTGAGACGCTGTAGACCTTGTACTAAATACATTAAAGAGAGAGGGAGGGAGGGAGAAGGAAGGAAGGGGGGAGGGAGAAAGAGAGAGAGAGAGAGAAGGAGAGAACAGAGGCTCTGGCTCAAGGCTCTATGGTGGAAATTTCAGCAGAACTGAAATTCCTAAATTGTCCTTACTTCAGTTTGCTTCTCGATAAAACAAGTTACTTGATTTTTGTAAACTAAAACTAAACTTCTTAGTTTACAGGGCTTTTGTATAAATAAAATAAGTTATTAAATGCAAACATTTAGAAGAATGCATGATATTACAAAGCACCAATGTAATTTTTATTTAAGAAAACTCATACAGTAATGTATAGTGGTCCTTAGATCATGGCTGTCATGAAGAGAGGCAGTGGCTGAATTTAGATTATGGATCATGAATTATATTTTTCTGATTTTTCCCCTTAAATGATCATTACCAAAATTTAAGAGCCCCAGTGAATCTTCTGATATTCCTATTCTGTGGAAAACTGTCCTACTCATCACACAAAGAAACTGGAGCCCAGTGGTTGACTTGCCCTCACCATGCAATTGATTCCTGGCAGTGGATCTCATATTATAACTCACATTTCTACAATATCAAGTCACAAAGTGCAGCCTATGTTGGAGCTGGGGACAGCACCATGGGAACTATCCTGAGTGAGGATTGATGACTTCAGTATTTGGAGTCTAGCTGAGCTTTAAAAGGAGATCCAGAGCCGGGCGTGGTGGCTCATGCCTGTAATCCCAGCACTCGGGAGGCTGAGGCAGGAGGATCGGTGCGAGTTTGAGACCAGCCTGGGCTACAAAAGTGAGCTCAAGGCCAGCCTCAACTGCGTAGTGAGACCCTGTCTCAAAAAGACAATAAAATAAAATAAAATAAAATAAAAGGAGATCCAGGGTCTGGCTTCCTGCCTCAGTCAGAAAAACTGTGAAGGTTTGGGAATTTCTACAGAGTACGAGAGCAGGCAGAAGACAGAACTGGCAATATAGAAGTCTTTCTGGCCTAAGATTCATATTAGTGTAAGAGCTGTCTAAACAAAATATCATAGACTAGGTGTTGTATACATCAGAAATTTATTTTTTCACAGTTCTGCAAGATGGAAGTCCAAGACTGAGGACTCAGGAGGGTGTGTTTCTTCTGAACACTTTCTCCTTGGCTTTCAGATTACCAACTTCTCTCTGCATGTTCACATGGTCTTCTTCTGCACATATCTTTGTCATAATATCTTGTTATAATTATATAGGACATAGCAAGATAAGCGGCCACCATAGTCACCTCATTTTAACTGAATTACCTCTTTAAAGATCCTGTCTCCAAATAACCCCATTAAATATTGGATGGTGGGACCTGAACATATAAATCAAGGAATTATAATTTATCTCATGGTAGGATTCCCAACTCTGATACCTTAGATAGGTACGGTATTATACCCATATATGTTTTGTAACAATTCCTCTGAGCATAAGAGAGGGAATTTGAAAGAGAGAACAAGAAGGAATCCTGTATAATTTTCCCCCCCTTTCAGTGTTAGAAGATGGAGTTTCACGATCAAGTGCCTCAGATATTTATGAATGTTAATTTTCTCATACACAAAGCAAAAAGTCTGAGCTGATTGATCAAAGCAAAGCAGAAGCGACTAAATATTTGCAAAGTATCTCAGGATTCTAGAGGATACAATTCCATTCACCTGGAGTGTTTCGGGTATAAAGTATAGCTTTAGAGTTCTATTTTTAACCACACTTGTTTCATGGGACTAACAATGTCCTAATGAGGCCTTTTTGAATATGAATTACAGAAAGCTATTAAAACATATGGACATGATTCATTTGATCTAAAATATTCTCCATTTTTCTATACAGTGGAAGTTAGGTGGTACTATACCTTCAGCATTGCATTCAGTGTTGCCTTACCCCTCCATAGAATTTTGTCATCCTAGAATTACATTTAAATTAGCATCAGGTATACAGGTTTTTAAAAAACTTTATATAGAAGATTCTGAGCATTTCTGATGAAAAAATATGGGCAAGGATAATTATTTCTAGGAAGATGTGCAAAGGTAGAATTTATCTGCATTGATTTGTTTCACTCCATTCGTGAGAATCTTTTGTTTTTTGAAGTAAAACACATTCACCCTCCTGTGAAACAGACATCTGAAATCTCTTGTAGATGAGGACGGGACCAGAGGCGTTTAGCACTTAGCCCAACTCACAGAGTTTGCCATTTGTGCACTCTATAGCTGCGTTTCAGCTTGTCTCATTCTCTATTCTGGGACTTTCATTATAGCACATTGCTTTCTATTTCAGAATTCCTCCTGCCTTAAGGATTTAATAACCTGAAGTACAAATAGTTCTGGATGCTGTACTTGGTCAAGCTATTTGTCCCTTTTGTCCTCAAGTAAAAATAAAGAACTCAAGCAGCTTTCACCCTTCCCTGGATGGCAGCTGAATGTTTGCTGGTGGTAGTGGGGCCTAATTGTGCAGAAGAGAGATGGCGCTCCTTCTGAAGAAAGAAAAATATTTCTAAAGATTTCACCAAACTTTTCTTTTTATTTTCTTGATAATTAGTTCACAGATCCTTTCTTAAGCATGGCAAAGGAACGGAACTGCTCTTGGACCAATGAGGCCTGAGTTGAGTTGAGACCCATTCTCTAATCCACACTGATGCAGTTGTTCTGTGAAGATTATGGAAATCATGGAGTAAACTGTATTTCTTCTCCCTGTTCAGGATCAAGCAGCACCAGTTCTAATTGTTCCACATTCCTTTCACACTACATTTGAATATGCTATGTCTGCATTCTAGTTTCCTTAGGACCCCAAGCTCTTACAGGACAGTGAGTTTCAACCCATTACTAGATAAATAAACTGGTTCCCTTGCTCAAACAAAATCATCTAAGTGAAAAAGAGGGCTTTAGCTAAGTAGGGGAGTGAAATGCAAACACCAGGGCGGCCTGCTCCAAAGGGAGCTCTCACTAGGAAGTTTCTTTTAAACACTTCACCGCTGGGAAGGTCATCATTGTCATATAAGAGCAGAAAAGAAAGTTGGGTCTCCATTTTTAAAAATTTTAATGCATCAGAGTATGACTTTTGAACTTTAAAGGTCAGCCTTTGCTTTTTAAACAAATTTTATTAGTTACATCTTTCAAAGATTTTAGGGAAAATATTTGGGTTCCTGGGAAGGGTGTTTGTTATAAGTAATGCTGTGTTCTGAAAAGGGTAAGAAATTTTCATCGCTGGATCATCATGACCAGCCACCCCCAGAGACTATGCCTTTTGTAATGTTTTAGAGATCAATTATAGCTAAACAGAAAAAAAGACACTGCAAACTTTCACATTTTGAAAAGAACCTTAGATATCTCATAAAAAAATCATAGTTATTTTTAGAATAGTATGTATACTGTTTTTCAAACTATCAGACTCAGAGTAAAATCACCTAATAAAGTTGTAACTAATATTTAGTAACTCATCAATGATCAGATAAGTTATTATTTAATGATTATTTCTAAGCAACTTCAAGTACACCAGTTCATTTACTCCTCTTTTTTTTTTTTTTTTTTTTTTTTTTTTTTTTTTTTTTTTGTCTTTTTGAGACAGGGTCTTACTATGCGGTTCAGGCTGGCCTTGAGGTCACTTTGGTAACCCAGGCTGGTCTTGAACACGCACTGATCCTCCTGCCTCAGCCTCCCAAGTGTGGGATTACAGGTGCGTGCCACCATGCCTGCCTCTACTCCTTATTTTAATGCTAAGTTTCTCTATTTTATGAGTGAGGGAAGTGATGCTCAAGGAAATTACATGGCTAGTAACAAACTCCATGTCAGTTAATTTAATTGCTCACTAGGCTAGCAGAAGAGGATCCTGGGAGGTGATTGGATGATGGGTTGCTATGCTTATTGGTGGACAAACTTACTGATATGGAGGCTGTCAGAGCAGGTAGGACACAATATGACCACATCTGGAGGATGCTCCTCCCCCTGGCACCCTTCCCCTGCACTGCTTCTTATCCTCCATGATATTTTGGCTTTCAAGTTGCCTACCAGAAACTAAAACCTCTGATATCTATCTATTGATCTATCTATCTATCTATCTATCTATCTATCTATCTATCTATCTATCTATCATCTATCTATCTACCTATCATCTATCTATCTATCTATCTATCTATCTATCTATTTTAATTTTAATTTTAATTTTTGTTTTTGTGGGACCAGGGATTGAACTCAGGTCATTGTACTTATGAGGCAAGCACTTATTCTACTAAACTATTTCTCTGGCAAAAAACCTCTGATATCATGAGCCATATTAAACCTTCTCTTTCTTTTTTTAAATTTTACTTTTTTTTTTTTTATTGTTTCAGAACCTTTGTTTGTTTATTCACTCATTTTATGGCTGGCTCAGCCTACCCCAAGGGCAGGGCTGGCGCAGCATGTGGTGCCAGGGATCGAACCACGGTCCCTGAAGCCGCCCTAGCTTTCCCAAGCAGGCGCTCTAGACCACTGAGCCATCCCAGCGGGCCCCAACCTTCCCTTTCTTAAGTGTAAGTGTGTAGGATATTTTGGCTACTGCAACAGAAAGTTAACTAAGGCAGAAAAACTGGTCCCAGAAAGTGAGGTTATTGCCATGATTATGTCATTTGGTTGTTCAGCAACTTTCAGAAATGGTTTACAGGAAGAGTTTGGAAAAGATTGGAGGAATAGACTAGCATAAATCTTGAATGCTTTAAGTTCACATTAATGGGTAATTCTAGTGTGAGATCATGGGTCTAGAATGCTGGTAGAAATCTGAAGATTAGGCTTAAGAAGTTTCAGATGGCAATGTGAGCTCTAAAGGCCATGCCTGTCACAAATTGGCCTAAAGTTTTTCTTTTAAAATACTCAAGACGATCTTAATTGAAACTTTTTAAACACACATAGTGATCACTTTTATCATAGGAACTTTGTGCTGGTATGTATCTCAGGTCCTCCTTTTTCCCATTCCCTTATCCTCCCATCAAACCTGTTTCTCTTCCTTACTCACAAAAGCCTTGTTTCCCTTTTCCTTTATCTCATTTTCTCTTTTCCATTCCTTCCTTCCTTTCCCCCTCCCCTCTGCCTATTTGCCTTCCCAACTGAGCATTTTCTTCATAGTTGATATTATTTGTTATACTTTCTGTTCCTTATTTAGGCATTCAGTTTCTCAAAGTAGTGAGACATGAGATGTTTACACATATGTTTTTTATGTATTTCACTTAAGAGTATGATCTTGGGCTGGGGAGATAGCTTCGTGGTCTAAATGCCTGCCTGGAAGGCACAAGGACGTGGGCTTGATCCCTGGTACCACATGCTGTGCCAGCCCCAGATTGTGTAGCAAGACCTTGTACCAAATAAATAAATAAATAAATAAACAAATGTTAAAGAAAAGAATATGTTCTTAACACTCATCCATTTACCTCAAAATGTCTCAAGATTATCCTGCTTTATGACTGATACTTCATTATATTACAAAAAAACCTTTCTTATCAATTTATCAGTTGATGGGTAGGGTATTGGGCTGTTTCCAGTATTAACTACTATAAACTGTGCTGCTATAAACATATGTGTGATAATGTTATTTGGATTTGGATTATATTAAATCTGTGTAATAGTATTGCAAGTTCAGCCATTTCACAATATTGCTTTTATCCATGTGCAAGGGATATCTTTCCATTTTCTTTTCTTTCTTTTCTTTTCTTTTTCTTTCTTTTTTTTTTAAGGAAGGAAAGGTTTATTTAGCTCACAGTTACTGGAGGTTTCAGTCCGTATTTGGCTGGCCCAAGGCTGAGTGGAACAGGGCAGAGAGCATCCAGTTCATGGCGGCAGAACAGCAACAACCATGACAGAGGCAACAGAACAACCAGGAGAGCAGAGAGCAACACTGCGAGTCTGTCTCTCTGTCTCTCTTTAAATTACATCAGGCTTTCTGCCTTAGTCTATCCTCCTCACCTATAATTCCCAGTAGTACTCAGTCCCGTAATCTCATTAGTACTAAAACACATAATCCTAGTGTGTCATCAGGCAAGTCTCAAACTGTACAAGTCCCTGCCCCATGACTGCATGAGGTTTTTTCGGGGGGAGAACTAGACATAAACCATAATATTCTGCCCCTGGACCCCCAAAGTCTCATGCACATCCTTTTGTGCAAAAGACATTTGAATCCATCTTGATAAGTTGCCAAAGTCCCAACAGTTTCAGCATTGCTGAAAAGTCCAAGTCCCAAGTTTCCCTCAAGATCGAAGGCAAACTCTCAAGTGTGAGGCCCTGTATAAAAGAAAAGTTAAACATATCCAACATTCAAAGGTACAAGATAGGGCCCGGTGGGATGGCTCAGTGGTCTAAAGTGCCTGCTTGGGAAAGCTTGGGCGGCTTCAGGGACCACGGTTTGATCCCCAGCACCACATGCTGCGCCAGCCCTGCCCTCAGGGCAGGCTGAGCCAGCCATAAAAATGAGTGAATAAACAAAGGTTCTGAAACAAGAAAAAAAAAATTAAAAAAAAAAAAGAAAAACAAAGGTACAAGATAAACATTACCAATCCAAAAGTTGCAAACAGTGTAATACAAAACACTTGGACCAACGCATGTCCAAACTCCAGCAGGGTAAACATTAAATCCCATAGTTCCAACTGAAACATCCAAAGCAGTCTTCACTGAATTGAGAGCTCCAAAGGACTTACACAGCTCTGCCCCTACAGCACTCTTGGTGGTAGTTTCCATGTCTTAGGCTGGCGTTGCTCCCTTTTTGCATGATCCACGTTCCTGGCTTTTCCAAACTTCTTGGGTTTCCACTGAACAGGCTTCTCACACACAGATTTACACACTGTCCTCTCTCTGGTATACTGCCTGGCCTCCCAGGCCTTCTGCAATCTAAGTGGAAGCCTTCTTAACCTCAGAACTTCTGCATTCGAATGCGCCTAAAACAACTGCCATGTGGATACTGCCAAGGTGTGATGCCAGCTGGAGCAGTAGCCAGCCTTCCTTCTCTATTGGTTGTAGGGGTCGAGTACCTGTACTGATGAACACACTCTGACCTTGATTCCAAAAAAAAAAATTCTCCATGCCGGCACCATTTTGGAACCTGGTTTGGTTTCTGCCACCATTCTGGTATTTGGGTCTCTCTGTCTTTCCATTTTCTGATACCCTCTTTGATCTCTTTTTTCAGAGTACTGTAAATTTCACTGTGTAGATCTTTTATTTCCTTTGTTAGATTGATTCCTAAGCATTTCATTGTTTTGGATGCTGTGGTGAAGGGTTTAGCTTGCCTAATTTCTCTCTCAGTGAGTTCACTGTGTACAAGAATGTTAATGATTTTTGAGTATTAATGTATCTAGCTACACTACTGAATTCAGTTATTAAATATAGAAGTCTTTTGGTGGAGTTTTTGGAGTCTTCTATGTAGACTATGGTGTCATCTGTGAAAAATGGTAATTTAACTCCTCTCTGTGTCTGTGTCTCTGTGTCTCTGTGTCTCTCTCTCTCTCTCTCTCTCTCTCTGTGTGTGTGTCTGCCTCTCTCTCTCTGTCTCTCTCTCTCGCTCTTTACGTATCTGGCAAAGGGCCTCACTATGCAGCTCTTACTCATACTGATCCTTCTGTTTTCAGCCTCCCCAGCACTGGGGTTACAAGTGTGGATGTTCACATCTGGCCTCGGTTACCTGCTCAGTATGCTTCAGGGTAGGGGTGGCACAGCATGTGCCTTAGTACTTTTTTGCTCATTGCTGAGACAAATACTAGAAACACAAGCTTAGGGGAGGAAAGATGTATTTAGCTCACAGTTACGAGAGCTTTATAGGGTCTGGAGGAGATGCTGCTGTGTCCAGAATGATTCACTCCATTATCTCCAAGAGACAGCTGCCTGTGCGGGTGGGTGTTAGGGGGTGAGGGGTGGGCAAGGGGGGTAGGGGTGGTAGGGGGATCACCTCTGACAGTGCATGCTGTCAGTTTAATGATTCAAGCCTCCTCAAGCCCCGCCCCTGGAGTCATGCGCTTGACAGCCCCATGACTTACTTACATGAGACTTTGGGGGGACAACTAGACAGCATGTGATACCAGAGATCTGCACTTGCTTAAGCAGATTCTTAGTTGGCTGAGCTATATTGCCAGCCCTCCTTATTACTTTTACATCACTCTGTTTATCTTGCTTAATTGTTCTGGCTAATGTTTCCAGAACTATATTGAACAGGAGTGGTGATAGTGGATATCTTTGTCTTGTACTTAGTTTTACAGTAAGTTTTCAGTTGTGCCTCTCTTGTATGATGTGGGCTGTTGGTTTGTCATAGATTTCTTTTATCAGATTGAAGTAAAGACTAATCTGATTTTCTGTAGGTTTTTCTTTTTTTAAAATCATGAATGTTGGACTTTGTCAAAAGCTTTTCTGCATCTATTGAGATAATCACATGTTTTTTGGTTTTGGTTCTGTTGATAATGGAGTATTTACTGATTTTCATATGTTGAGTCATCCTTGCATTCCTGAGATGAATCTCAATAGGTTATGATGTATACTCTTCTTGATGATTTGCTGCATTCTGTTTGCTAGTATCTTACTGAGGATTTTTACATCTTTTTCACTAGAGAGATTGGCCTATAATTGTTTGGTTGGATCTTTCTCTGATTTGGATATTAAGGTAATACTTGATTCTGAGAATGAGTTAGGCATACTTGCTTCTCTTTTAATTTTACTAAAATGTTTGAAGAGTATCAGAATTAAATCTTTAAGTTTCTTGAATTTATTAGGACCTGGGTTTTTCTTTGTTAGTAAGGTTTTTCATTGAATGATATTGAGTTATTCAGAACTTTCATAATTTCTTGATTCAGCTCTGGTAATTCACATCTTTCTAGGAAATTTTCCATTTCTTCTGTGTTTTATATCTTGTGAGAGAAAATATTTTTTGAAATAGATATTGGAGATCTTCTGAATTTCTAAAGAATCTGTAGTAATTTCCTTATTTTATTACTTATTACATGAATTTGTGTTTTTTCTTTTTGGATAAGTTTGGCTAGTAGTTTATCAATTTTATTTATTCTTTCAAAGAACTCACTCTTTGATTCATTAATTCACTGTATTGTTATATTAGCATCCATTGCATTAATTTCTGCTCTGGTCTTCAGTTTCATTCAGTTTTGCAGCTTTTAAGGAAATTTTTACTTTCTGGAATTTTCCTTTGAATCTGTTTCATATATTCTAATTCTTTCTTATATCATTCATTCAAGGCTTTTGTAATTTTTCTGTGCTCCTCTATTTTTTTTTTTAATCTATGTCTCCTTTGGATATGTTGAATAATTGTTTCATTTTTATTGTCATTTCTTTTTTGCCTCAGAGATTATTTCTGATATGGTTTCTTTTATAGCCTCATGGAATTGTTTCTTTACTTCAGTTGCTATCATTTCAGAAATTTCAGGTGCATGAGTTGTAATTTATTCTATGTCAATGTTCCTTGGGATTGTTCTGGTTGGACTAGAGATCCGAAATTGTATTTTATTCCTTTGTTTTGTCATCTTCTATTTCAAACAATTTTTTTAAAAATTTTACTTTATGTAATGATCTGTGTAAGTTTGGTAGTATTAGTCTTTTTTAGGAAAAGACTTCTTCAAGGCTATCTTCTGTGTATTGGAGATTCTTGGTTTGTGTCTGTCCCAAGATCCTACTTTCCCAATGAATTGAGAGTGGGATGTTAGTTTCTCTTTTGCTCAGTCCCCAGTATTCTAGTATAGAGCTATTTTGAAGTTGTTACCCCAGAGCTTCCTAATATTATTAGAAAGAGTGAACAACTGATACCCCAACTACAGTAGTACAATTAGCAATAGTGCTAGCATCAAGCACAACTTAGAAATTGAGAAACTGTTAAAACTGTTATCAAAAAGATCCAGTCATAAATTAAGAGTTTGTATGCAAAGTGCTTCCCCTTGTTACAGTGGATTTATCCTGTGGTGTGGAAATTCAGGAAAAATAGTGCGTAAGAGAAAGATAACTGGAAAGGAAGTGGAAGCAAAGCTAGAGGAGAAAGGATGGTAACACAAGGCTTAGGAAAAGAGAAGAGGATAGAAGAAACATTGTACTTTTTCTACAATGCTGTATTTTTAAATTTTTTTTTTTTTCTGTTTTCAGGGTCTTTACGGACGCATTGCACAAGATTTCTTCACTGAATAGCCCTTCCCTTAAGAGTTAATCCTCCTACTTTTATCATTCACTTCATAATCTCTTTTTTTCTTATTAAAAAAACATGATATTTGATTGTATTGCCAAAGCAACATAATGACATGATACTGTAACTACTAAGTAGGAACCATTCATATTTTTATTTTTTAGAGAAGAAACAGATAAATTTTTATGTCCAAATCCTTCAGCTGTGAGGAGGAAGAGATTGTGATACAAGTCTTGTTTTTGTTTTTTTCTACTTTGTGATGATGCTTTTACTTTAGCATCAGAAGACATTTTTCAATAAAGAAGAGCATTGTCATTTGGGTTATTATAGTTAAAATGTATAATGTGGAGCAATTGTCACAGAAACTTGAAATCAAAGGAAGCTATAACTAGAAGGCAGTTCATGCCTTCCTTCCTCCTTCCTTTTTATACTCTTTCCCTGCAAGCCCTGTGCTGTCTGCATGGACCATCCTGAGCCAGGAAGAGGATAAACCAAAGATTCTTTGGGCATCCCAATTAGCCAGAGGTGATATATATTCATCTCTTCTGTACTTTGCAAATTTACTAAATATTGTTTCAAATTCAATGTTCTATAGCTTAGAAAATCAAAATGGAAACAATATGAAGAAGCTGCTATTCCCTTTCAAAGTTCAAACAAAGTAAATTAATAATTTTCTCAAAACCACATATTTCATAGCAGTACAGAGCCAGTAAAGCTATAACCTAGGTCTCTCAAGTCCCCACCCCAGGGTCCTTTCTACCACACTATGATAAATGTTACCTTCCTGAAGAAAAAAGTCATTTAAGAGCCCATTATAGAAATGACAAACTGGGAGCCAGAAACAAAATCTTAAGAAGAAAAGTAGGCCAAGTGCTGTATTGAGGTCTGAAAAGGCCATTTTAGTCTACTCAGGCCCTGATTCAATTTTTCATTTTGGCATCAGTTGTGCTTCCTTTTTTCTTATATCCAGGTACAGCTCTTTTTTTTTTTTTTTTTTTTTTTTTTTTCAAGAAACTCACTATGAACAATTATCTACTTAGCAAAGAAGTAAATGAGACTTTTTGCTATGGTCTTCCTTGTTCTACTATGTAGAAAGAAAAATCAAAATTCATCCCCAACAACTTATGAAATCCATGGTTGAATATCTCTCATCTTGGTTTTCTAAATGCATACTGTTTCTAAGATCATATCAATAAGGCCTTATCAATTATTTTACTCTCTTTAAAATAATTTTTTTTAAAAAACAAGGAAAAATATGATTTATTGAAAGCAAGTGCCAGTATTCAATTATTTCTCCAATCTTGTATAACTATATGTTCATCTGAGCAACAGATTTGATGTTGAAGTAGGAAGTATAACAACCACAGTTAATTAGCTATTCCAGTTTTGAAAATCTGTAACATATACATTGTTGTATGTTACCCTGTTTCCGTTACTTTTTCTATTTCCTTTTGCTGTTCAAAATTAAATTAAACTAAAAAGAAAGAAAAGAAAAACAAAACAAAACAAAACAAGATAAACAAGTTCCACCACTGCCACTGTCCCTCCGTCTATCATGGCCAGTGCCAGTAATGCTAAGTTGCTTACTAGTTCTCTTTCCCCTTCTGTACCTCAGAGAGTGCATCTAATTGACAGAGATTAACTTGCCTGTATAACTCTAATTACAAGGATATCTGAGGATAAAGATCATAGTTTACCTTCACCTCAGGGAAGCTCATTTAAGGGTAAAAACCTAGACACAGATGCTGAGCACCTACTGACCACAGCCAAGGTGTCCTTTAGTTTGGGAATTTTGCATCATTACAAGATACTTGCTGTAAAGAAGGTGATACTGGAGGCTAACGGCCTATTATGTGAACTAGACAGTAATCACTACATTATCCTGTGTGTGAGCCTCTTAAGGCAGGATAAACATCAGTTTTAATGTTTGTATTTTCAGTATGCCATAGTGCCAGATGTATAATGACTGCTCAATGAAGGTGAGTTGAATAAAACACATCACACCAATGTTGCTGACTTTATCCTCTAATATTAAAATTTCACCTACCTTTCCAGAAGTAAAAACTTGTTTTTTTAAATTCTTCTTTGAAACTTGCATATGGAAAACATGCATACGTATGCATCTCATTGAAAGTTATTTACTGATATTTTGTTCCATTTATCTTCTAAGAATAAAATGTTCTGCATAAATAAATCCTTATTACTATATTCAGAAAAAGATTTTACCTTCATGAAAAATCCAGGACCCAATCAATGATCCTATATTGTGTCCAGTATCATTTTCTTTAATCTGTAAATTTCCAGGTCAGTATTTAATTGTGTGTTTTTAATCTCCCTATATTGTGTTTTCTGTCTGTATGTATATAATGATATAAGTATGAAGGAGATGTTATTTTATATTATTTTTTAATTCTATGTATTTAGTACAGGGTCTACAGGGTCTCACTGTGTAGGTGGAACTCATGATTTTCCTGTTTCCAGCCTCCCAAACTTTGGGATTACAAGCATGGTGCTCCAGGCCAAGTCTCAGCACGCCCTGGGGGTGGGGCCGGCACCGCATGCTGGGAATCCCCACGGTTTTGCTGTGCCTATGCAGGCGCTTTAGTCCACTGAGCTGTCTGGCCGACCCAAAGAGGGTTTATTAGGCTGACAGCATTGGCATTAGGACAGTCCATGCTGCTGGATCAAAAAGCTGGAAGCTGCAGGACAAGAGGGATTAAAGCACAGCACCAGTCTGATCCTGAAGGGCGGGAGCTCCCCGGAGAGTTACTGGCACGAATCCACATTGAAAGGCTGAAGAAGCTGGATTTAATAGCAGCAGCAAAAGACATACCTGCTTATATATATATAAAAGCATATAGGGCTTTTAAGCATAGGCCGATGTCTTTGTTCTTTTCATTTCATCTGGGCTGCAAACCAATCAGATGATGCCTCTCATGGTCAAGGCAGGTCTTCTGACATCAGCTTGCTGTCCTATATGCCAACCACCTCTGGAACCACCCCCACAGACACACCCCAGAGTGCACTACACTGATCTGCAGTGCATATCTCAATCCAGTCAAGTCGACAGCCCCAACTGACAGTCACATCACCTTTTCTAGAACTGGCCTTCTTTGTGTCCATCCCCAAGATTCTCTAGTTTGCATTGGTCTGCTTATCAATGGTGTTAGGTTTATAGTTCTTATATTTTGGTCTAGAACACTGTTTGGGCCCTGCTGTGTCTTCAGCATATGACATCAAGAGACATCAGATGTCAGTTTGTCACATTTACAATGATGTTATATTTGATAATTTAATTTTTAAAAATTTTATGTATTTAGTACAGAGTCTAAAGGGTTTCACTATATAGATCGGACTCGTAGTGATTTTCCTGTTTTCATCCTCCCAAGCGCTGAGATTACAGGCACGTGCCACCACAGCCAGTGTCAATCCCCATTGCAGTGTGCCCTGGGGGTGGGGCCAGCATGGCTTGCTGGGGATTGACCCCCAGCCACTGTGTTCTGCCTGAGCACCAGCTTTAGTCTGCTGAGCTATTTGGCTGGCCTCTTGATAATTTAATTAATGAATTTATTATAAGTACATTTGTTTGGAGAGTCAGATGGCATATTCTCCTTATGCTGATTATCTCCCAGTCTCTAGGTAATTTCCTTTTACAAAAGGGGTAAGGTTTTCATTAATTCCAGCAATATTAGGAGGCATTACGGATGTTTAGACAAAATAAACTTGATTGAGTTTAGTTAAGCAAAGAACTCACAATCAGAAAAGGTTCAGCAAACTCTTTTCTAGCAGCCTGAGTGGTGAGTTTTATGTGCTGAATTAGTTGTGCAACATAAATAAAATACCTGACAGATTTTATCCGGACATTTGCTTTATTCAAGCACGGGATGATGAAAGATCCTGAGTTATAGCATCAAAGAAAGGGCTGCTTGTTTGTAGTTGACTGATGTCAGAAACAAAACAAACCAGTTATGCAAAATACCCCTAAGCTGAGATTTGATTTGCATGCACATATAGGAGTTCTGGGTACAGAAACAAGCTCGCTAAAGTCTCCCTGCTTTCTTCACTTTAACAGAAGTCAACAAGGAATTTTACTCTCCAGCTATTTTCCTCCTGAGAGTTTGTCACACACTGATTGCACCATGATAGCTATTATAAATTCAATAGACAGGAGATTGAGTACAGTACAAAACACATCTATGTCTGAGTATAAAAATTCTTAGCAGTGCCTGGAAAATCATTTCTGTAAAGACTTCAGTAGAGGAGTGCTTGCTTGGAAGCTTGTTTCTTTACCCTGGATCCTACTGCTTGCTTCAGTATTTAAATTGAAGTGGTGGTTTATGCAGTTTCTAAGGCCAGGCCAGGAAATAGCCAATCCCTGTGGCATTTCCCACTCATTAGACTTTCTTCCTAGTTATTCTAATTGTCTAAACCTAGATCTCAGTTTGGATTAACATTTTTCCATTTTCTTTGGAATATAGTTCTAGACAAGAATAGAAAAAAAAAAAATGGTTATTTGAGATTAACCATGAGACTTTAGCTTAGTAAACTGGAAACACTTGTGGAATGTTATGGGGCAAGGAAGGACCTCTAGAACCAAAGGAGGGTAGATAGAAACTGTTTTGTTCACCAGAGTCTGTAGTCAAGTTTTCCTGAGTGTGTTTGAGGAATAACTTTGCGTAATAACACAGTTTGTGAGAAGCCCTTAAGGATATGAATTACATATTAGCCAGTATAAAGAGGGAGATAGCAATGTAGTAGTAACAGGAAATTCCAGTACTCTTAATAATGAATATATCATCAACAATTGGTTGATCATGTAAAAGAAAAAAATCAATAAGGATGGAGTGAATTTCAATAGTAGTATAGACCCAAAAGGACCTAACAGACAAATACAGAATATTCTGTCCAACAGCAGAATACATATTCTTTTGCAAACCTCAAATGAGAAATGTAAAAATTCTATGTTAAGTTCAAAAACAGCTCTTAACAAAAATAAAATTGAAACCATAATAAATATCTTTTCCAATCATCATGGTGAGAAACTAGCTATCAATAACAGAAAATAAATTCAGTAAGTTGTGAAAATGAAACAACACATTCCTGAGCAATCAATAAGTCAAAAACGCTCAGAAAACAAATAAAAAATTGAAAAAAATCTTAAATAAAAGTGGAACACAAAGTAGCAAAACTCACTAGGTACAGCAAAAGTAGGTCTGTGAGGAGGTCTGATACCAATATTGAAAACAAAGGTTCATCCCAAGTTAATACTCTTATGTTGCATCTCAAGAAAATAGAAAAATAATAAAATAAGCCCACTATGGGTACAAAAAAAAAATCACTGGAAAAGATAAACGACACTGACAAAGCCTTAGCTAGACTAACAAAGAAAAAGAGAGAGCAAATAAATATTTCATAGGACGCAACTAACTACAGAAATACAAAGGATTGTGAGACACTCGTGTGAGCTATGATACACAAACAAACTGAACCGCCTAGAATAAATGAATAAGTTCCTTTAAACATTCAACTACCAAGTAGGAAATATGAAGAAATAGAAACATCTGAACAAACTAATAACAAATGAAGAGATTAAATTTCTAATCAAAAGACTTCCAACAATGGTAATCTCAGGATCTACCTGATCACTCACTGATAAATTCTATGAAATATTAAAAGAATAGTTAATATCATCTTTTTCAAATTATTCTACAAAAAGAGGACTCACAAACTCATTTACAATGCTGGTGTTATCTTTTTATCAAAGTCAAAAAAAAAATCAAACAAAAAAACAAAACAAAACAACAACAACAAAAAACACTACTAAGAGAGAAAACTGAGTGCCAGTATCACTGATGAATATAGACACAAAGACTTTCCACAAAAAATTAACAAGTTTAATTCACAGCACATGGAAATAATCATGCATAAGAATCAAATGGAGCTTGTCCCAGACATGCATGGACATTTCAAGGTATATAAATCAACTAATGTGATAAGCTACTGACACAATGAAAGTGGAAAAAGAATCACATGACCATCTCAATAGACAAAAGAAACATTTGACAAAATTCAATATCCTTTGAGGCAAAAATGCTCAATGTATGAATTAGACACAGAAAAAGGTTTTTCAGCACAATAAATGTCAACTCACAGGTATATTACACTGCGTAGTAAGAACTTTAAAATGTTTCCTCTAAAATTAGAAATAAAAAGTGCCCACTCTTCTTGTGACTTGTATTCAATATGGTAGTGTGAATTCAGAGCAATTCAGCAAAGAGAGAGAAACAAAGGAGAGCAAATGACATCCAAACTATGACCACAAAACTTTCTTCCTTTTGCAGATGATATCACATTATATATATATATATATATATATATATATATATATATATATATATATATGAAACTGTGAATACTAAAAAAAAATAATAAATGAATTTGGTAAATTATATGATTGAAAATCAAAATTCATCCATATTTTTACCCACCATCAATAAACTACTCAAATAAGAAATGAAGAAAATCCTGTTTTTACTATCACCACGAAATGGGATAAATTTAATCACTGTGACCTCTGTGTTATATACTGAAAAATATATAACATTGTTGAAAGAAACTAAAAGATGTATGTACTGGTTGATTATGTCAACTTGAGAAGCTAAGAACTTAACTAAATCAGCTCAGTAATTCCATTCCCTTGGGCATCGAGGCCCCACCCTACAGTGAGTCACCACTTATAGGAAAATGAGGAAGGGCAGGAGGTCCTATTCTTCCTCAGAGAAATTCCAGTCTTCACAGTCAGCTTGGACATCATCTCCTGGCTCTAGTGTAGCTGTGTGGCTTCTGACTTGGATCCTTCGGGCTTCTGGGATCCTCCAACCTACCTAGACTCACTAGCCTTCCATCATAGATCCATCAGCCTCTGGATAAGGACTTGCACAAAACACTGCTGTGACCTCCAGACCTTAGACTACATCCTGTAGCCTCCAGTGTGCAGATGCCCTCTGCACGCTTCCTCATCTGACTCTATGGCTGACCACTGTAAGCCAATTTTTTAATTTCTTATGCATTTGTTCATCTTGCACTATATTTGTACTTCTAGTAAAACCCTGACTGATACAGATTTTGGTACTGAGCACAGCTTTAGAGGAACAGAATAGAATGATGGCAGGCTTTCATGGCTTTAGAAGTTCTGGGAGTTGGCTCTGAGATTTGACGAGACCTAAAAGACACCGTGGTCTCTCCCGATCTTAAGAAGTGTATTGATAACCCTTAGCATGAGTTGTTTAAAAATAATATGCCATTTAGATCCATTTGATTATCCTAACTTACCATGTGTGATATGTCAAGAATTTAGTGATTCTGTACATAGAAATTCTGAATTTCTTTGGCAGAGTAAAAAATATAATAATGCCAGCTGGCTGGTCTTAGCCTCACTGGATAAATTCATGAGTAAAGATAAGAATCTCAAAGATTTAGTAAGAAATTTAAAAAGTTTTTCAGTGTGTCCTGAAAGCTAATATCTCCTCTTTTGGTGACAAGGCTAAGGTTGCAGAAACCAAAATGCAGGCCCCCATAATTCAATTAGCTGAACCACAACATAAATGTAATGCCAAGCCCCAAAGGGCATCTGAAGCAAAGGTGAAGGCACTGGTAGGAAGAGGCTGGGACCCCGTAAACTGGGATGGAGATGTGTGGGAGGATCATGAGGAGGCTGACGAGGTTGAGTTCCTGGATGCTAATGAGATCGTTTTGATCGAGGAAGAGATTTCCCCTCCCATTGTGGCAAAGGCAATGTAAGTAATGAAAATATATTTCATGCTTATGGATTGGAAGAATTAGTGTTTTTCAGATGTTGCCAGGCATTGTGGTGGCTGAGGCAGCATTTAGGAGGCTGAGGAAGGATGATCCTTGCAAGTTTGAGACTAGCCTAGGCTATAAAGTTAGATCAAGCTCAGCCTGAACTGCATAGCGAGACCCTGTCTCAAAAAATAAAATAAAATAAAATGTCTACATTGCTCAGAATGATCTACAGATTCAACGTAATCAATATTAAAATTCCAACGGCATTTTTTTTTCCACAGGAAGAAGTCCAAACATTGATGTGGAACTCTGGAAGATCAACAATAGCTAAGGAAATCTTGAGCAAAATGAACAAAGCTAGGGACATCACATTACTTAACTTCATATTATTCCGTACAGCTGTAATAATCAAAACAACCCAATAAAAGCATACAGAAATAAAAATAAAGAACATTTACCACTATTCAGAATTAAATCTAAGCATTTATGGCCAATTTACCCTCTATGAAGTTACTAAGAACACACAGTGGATAAAGGCAATCTTTCAATAAATGCTGGGAATGCCGGAGGTGTACCTATAGAATTAAGCTGGACTTTGATCTCATACTATCTATGAAACTCCATTCAGTATGGGTCAGGCTAAAACATAGGCTCTAAAATGTAGAAAGTACTAGACAAAAACTTAGGAAAGAAGCTTTCTGACATTGATAATGTATTAGTGATGACCCCCAAAAATATAAGTCACAAAAGAAAAAATTGACAAATGGGGTTGCATTGAACCAAAAGACTTATGCACAGTCAAGAAAACCATTAACTTTGTAAAGACATAATCCACACAATGGGATAAAATATTTTCAAACCACACACATGATAAGAAGCTAATATTCAAACTACAGAAGGAATTCCAACAACTGAATAGCATGAAAACAAAATTTTAAGATAAGAAAGGTCATGAATAGGTGTTTCTTAAAAGAACACATACAAATAGCCAACATGAACATAAAAAACTAGTCAAAATTGGTAATCAACAGGGAAGTGCAAATAAAACCACAGTGAAATCTTATTTCAGAAGTCTTTAAGGACCTTTTTATGCCTGAACACTTATCTCTGACAAAACAAAATAAAAAAGGGGATATAAATAAAGGATCATTTTGTAGTGAAAAATATATGTATATATAAAATAGGATATACAGCTATGTTTTCTTAGTTCAATGAAATTTGCTTCTATCTATCTATCTATCTATCTGTCTGTCTGTCTATTAGATCTCTATTTTTGGCAGGCCCGGGGATTGAACTCAGGACCTTGCACTTGACAGGCAAGCCCTTATTCTACTGAGCTATCTCCCCAGCCCCTACTCTTAGTTCAATGAGAAGAAAGTTTTGTACTAATATTGTTTACACAAGATATCATTTCTGCATGTTGTCCTCTAAATAACTAATGCAAAGACAACTATGTGTAACATATTAATTATTGTAACTATTCCACTAACCTGTTTTGAAAATGTCCATTGCTATTTTTTCTCATTCAAATGAATAAAAATTTTAAAAAGAAAAAAAGTAATCTTACTTCATACTTGATAGGATTATTATTACAAAAAAGAAAAAAGATGTGGAAAGGAAGTTAAAGAAAATACTGGGGGCCAAAGAGATAGCTCAGTGGACTAAGTGCTTGCCTGGCAAGTGCAAGGTCTTGAGTTTGATCCCTGGTTCCACCACAGCCATCAAGAGAAAAAATAAGAAAAGGTGACACAAAGTACTTGTACACTAATGGCGGAAATATATATTGATGCAGGCATTATAGAAAACGGTATAGGACCTTTAGAGAAATTAAAAATGTGCTCCAGCAATTCTACTTCGAGGTAAATATTGAAAAGAAATGAAAATAGTATACTGAAGAGATATCTGCACTCTTAGGCTCAATAGAACATTATTTCCCATAGTCAAGATATGAAATCTAACTACATATCTATCACCAAATAAATGAATAAAGAAAATGCGGTGCATATGTTGAATATCATTTAATTTGAAAACAAAGAAAACCCTGTCATTTATGATAATATGTATAGACCCGAGTGACCTTGTATTGAATAAATAAGCTAGGTATAGGAAAAGAAATACCAGATGATCTCACTTGTGCACAGAATCTGCGGGAAGGGGAAGTGGAGTGACTGTTTCTGGGTAGAGGGGTTGTGGGATGGTAAATAAGCAGAGTTGTTAGTCAAAAGCTATCAAGTTTTACTCAGATAGAATGAAAACTTTACAGACATTTAATGTACTGAGTGGCTGCTATGCAGTAACATAATGACAAATACCTAGTATACTATATGGTTAACATGTGCATAGTACGTGTATGGTTAGCAATACCCTGTGCATTTCAGATCTTAAGCGTTCTTTCCACACGTATGAAAACTGTGTGTGTTGGATATATTAGTTAGCTTGGATATTGTGGTGATCATTTCACAATTGATGCATATAGAAAAACCTCATATTATGCACCATAAATGCAAACAATTGCATCTTTCAACTTATCTCAGAATGCCTGGATGTGGTCAACAAGTCTAGTAGGATACATAGAAATTTTGAGCATTTCATCTTGCTACACTCGATTATGAACTTCCTCATCTGTAAAATGCAGGTAATATATACTTTTCTCATGGATTGTGAAGATTAATTAGTAATGTCCTTAAAGCACGGAACACACCTCTAACTGTACTCAGTAGCAGGCACATAGACACAATGTGTGTGCTAATGGTTTTATTACCAGTCTTGCCTTCAGTCTAGATTGGATTTCACAAGAATGCTGATGGAACCATCCTCAGACTTCAATAATTCAAGCTTCTCAGTATTTGAGGATGTAAGTAAATGGATTAAGCATTAGAAAAGTCCCTGATATTTTAGAGAAGTAGAATATAATTAACTGTTCAGGGGAAAATGTGGGGATTTTTAAAGCAGTGGGCTTTAAAGCAGTTGTAATTTCACAGCTTTACATATCATTCTTACCAGTGATGTGTTTGGGGCATATTACTCAACTCTGCGCCTCAGTTTCCTCATAACTATCATTTACAGTGTTGCAATGGAGATTTGAATGAGCACATTAGGGGGAACGATGAAAAACAACTCCTAGGAGTCTCTTCTTTTTTCTTTATAGAGTGATACTACTTTATTTTTTTAAATTATTTTCTTCTTTCAGAACTTTTGTTTATTTATTTTTATTTATTTATTTTTATGGTCGGCTCAGCGTGCCCTGAGGGCAGGGCTGGCACAGTATGTGGTGCCAGGGATTGAACTGTGGTCCCTGCAGCCGCCTAAGCTTTTCCAAGCAGGCGCTTTAGACCACTGAGCTATCCTGCCAGGACCAGAGTGATACTACTTTAGACCTCCACATCTGTTGACCTTTCTGGACTTCTAAGTCTCCTGAATTTGGAAGATTATTCAAAACCACTAGCCATTTCCCCAGCCCACCCTTATCCCTGTGCTAGCTATGGAAAGACTTATTTAAGCAGGATAGCACCCAGCTGATGTTTAGCTATTTATGCCCCATCTGATTTCCTACGAAACTATTGTCTTTGCCTATAACTATGCAATGGTGGAAGCCTGGGAAAAATATATTATTTTTTTCAGTGGATAAAGATTAATTCATATACTACTTACAGGATGTATTCAAGAAGAAAATAAGATTTAAAGCTTACTTCTCTGATTTTCTGGCCAGTGGTCAGCTCCTGGTGGCTCAGTGATCTGAGGATATATGTGTATTCAAACATTTCATCTAACTCACATGCAAGTTCTTATTAGTTCCATGAAAGTTAATTATATTTTAGGTCTGAATATTTGAGTAATGTGATTCCTGGTTGTTCAAAGGTTTTTGTGTATGGAGAATTATATATAAGTAGGTCTCTCATAAATTCTCTTTTTGGGTTTTTACAGGAGACTTGACTAGAAATAGATCATCTTTTATTAAGCTTTCATGTATTACAAAAGAATATTCTATGCACTAAGGGTGAAAAAGTATTATGCAATGTGGTCACTCACGTAGAAGAGCCTGTAAGCCAATTAAAATGAGAAAGCATAGCCAGACACAGAGAATGGTAACTGAGAAGAGCTCTTGGAAGAAACTATAAATTTCTTAATAGAAATTTATTGCATTTCATTACCTGGCTGCTCAGTACAGACACTTTTGTTCTCCACATATTTGAGTTCAAAGTTGCCTCAATTTACCAGGATCTTGTGAGTGTATAATTTGTAAAATGAGCTATTAAACTTGACGTCTTCTGCTCTGACAGACAATGTAAAGGGAATGAGGAGACAAATTGCAGGCTATGAGACAATATTTTGCAAAAATGCATCTGACAAAGCATTATTGTCTAACACATGGCAAAAAATATTAAAATTCAACAATAATAAAGCAACCCAATTAAAAAAATGGGCTAAAGATTTTAGTAGACACATCATCAAAGAAAATTTACAGATGATAAATAGGCATAAGAAAAGCAAGTCTACATCATATGCTACCAAGGAAACACAATTTAGATAACAGTGAGATTCTATTGCCCAGCTTCTAGATGGCTCACATCACATGGTGACAAGCACGGGACATAGTAGGAACTCTTGCTAATTGGTGAGAATGTGAAATGATGCAGCCCATTTGAAGACAGCGTGGCAGTTTCTTACCAAAGAAATCTAACACTATAAGATCTGGCAATCACACTCCTTAATAAGCATGATTACCCCAAAGGAATAGATAATTCATGTGTACTTAATCCTGCACATACATGTTTATAGAAAGTTTTTGTAATTGCCAACACTTAGCAGAAACCAGGATATCCATTAGTAGAGGCATTGATAAGTATTATAGCCAGACAATGGAATATTATTCAGCACTAAAAATAAATTAAATACCACATCATGAAATGACATGGAGGAACTTTAAAATACATGTTAATAAATGAAAGACGCAATCCAAAAAGCTATATAACATATAACTTCCAAATGCAATGGTGCCTCAGGTCAGAGCCTCAGTTTATTCCACAGTTATGGAAAAGACAGCCTTGTTCATGTTTTGTGCAGGAAAGATGCCTGTGGTTGTGTTTGTCACCCAACACAGAGTTTGACAACAAAAACAAAATTTTGCCAAACGCTTTTGTTCGTGAACATATCAATACATATGAAATTCTGGAAAAGGCAAATCTATGAAAACAGTTAAGGTCCTAATATTTTCCAGGGGCAGATGTAAGGTGAAGAATGAACAGGCAGAGCATGGAGTATGTTTGAAACAGTGAAAACATTGTGGATATGTTGCCACACATTTGTCTAAACCCATTATCTACACCAAGAGTGAACCTGACCACAGAAGGGACTTTAGGTGTTAGATGTGTTAATGTAGGGTCATGAACCGTGAGAAATGCACCACACTGGCGGATGCTAATCATGGTGCAAGCTCGACTTTCTTTGGGGCAGGAGGTGGATATGACATCTCTATACTTTCCTCCCAATTTTGTGGTGCATTTAGAAACTGCTCCGAAAAAAGTCTGAACAAATCACAACCACAGAACAGGTAAGAGTATCATTAGCAACTATAAAAAGTATAGCCATGTAAGTGAGGAAAGAATGCAAAATATACAATTAAATGAAACCATGTTAAAACAAAATAAAATAAAATTCTAATCAGATAGGGTAAAATAACTGGCCATAAATGTCCTTTGATTTGTAGGCACACACGCACAGAAAACACATCGAAACTCGACACACCTAATATTCAAGTGTAGGGGAAACAAAGTCCTATTAAAACACAAATCCCGCTTTGTAAAGGGCAAAAATAACCCTGCCTGTTGCCACCATGTATCGATGATATCCTGCACCCTCTGGGTGGGCTAGAAAAATATTATTAGAGAGTAGGACACTCATGGGAAATGATTTTTCCAGACCCTTTTCTCGGCATCAGAGTACTCTTTGGTCAGGGAATTCAGCTCCTTATGCAGGCTCGCTAATACATTATTTCTGTAGGTTCCTCTTGATTGGACACTAGGAATAATTTTTAAGTGTGTATCTATGTATCTGTTTTCATAGAGGTTCACTTCTTAGTGAGGCCAATATTTATTGCACCTGCTAGTTGTAGCCTGGTGATATTCTCAGTCAGTGGCAATCAATCATAAACCACTACTCTCTAAGCTCAGGCTTTCCCCGATGCTTCAGCCCTCTTGAAACCTCTCCATTCACTTTAGAAACTGCATTTAATTTGTTCAAAGTCAATTTGAGGGATCTCTGTCTCTTGAGCCATCCTTCCCACATTATGTTTACCCACCTAATTTGCTTGCTTATTTTGAGGATCAAGTCCACTTGCATGGAATTAATCTCTGCTGTTTGGGACCTGTTCATCCACAATGTTTGTTGTTCTGTACTTAATGGTTTTTGTCTCAGAGCAGGGAAGAAAAAAAAATGGATTTAGAAAAAGCATGTGGAGCTTTTCCTTGCTTGACTTGCCTCTACCGTAACACAAGGCATGAATGACACAGGAAGTGCCAAATATCTGGAGGTGGAATAAGTTGGTAGATCATTGATGTCTAGCTTTCATTTTCTCTTTCCTGCTGGTGGGGCAGGAGGGCATGATGGGTAAAAGGGCAAGAGAAGGGCTGATTTGAATTTTCAAGAGGAGGTGTGTAGAGCATAACCTTAAATAAGAAACTGGGTAGAGATAGTAGATCTCGACTAGAGCACAGATGTGGAATCTACTCACAACAGTGTTCTGGTGAAAATCTGAAGTATGTTCAAACTCTGTGAGGAAATGAATCAATGGCAAGAATATGGAAGAATAAAATAAGGTGAACAAGTGTGAATTCTACATGATAAAATCTAAAAATAATGGTTTTCTGTTTTATTCATTTATTTGTTTATTTATTTTTGCACTACTGGTATTGAACTCTGGACACTGTGCTTACCAGGCAAGCTCTTATTCTACTGAGCTATCTCCCCAGTCTTGGTTTTCTGTTTTATAATTATTGTAATAAGCATGAATACTGAAAAGAAGAAGAAAAAACGATGGACTTCAGCACTTACAGAGAAGAAGGAAGATAGTGAAGATTAAGCCAAGAGGAGAGGAGGCCTCCAGCAGAGGTCGTAGGGTCAAAGGCTTCAGGAAAGTCCCGTGGTGCTGCCGGCAGGCTCTGTGCTCACTCTTAGACAGTGGCAGTCACCGAGAAATGTCAAACTGGAGAAGGTTGAGGAGGGGTGAAGGGCAGGAGCAGAGCGTTTGTATAGACTATTGCCATAGAAAGGGGTGGCTGTTCACTACTTATAAATAGAAAGAACATGAAGAAGCAGTCGAAAAGCACTGTAAAGCACTGTAAAACTGGGATATGTTTCCAGCGAAGGGCAAGTCAGATAGGGAAGAGGGGTGAGTTGTTCTATGGGTTGAAGGTGGAGGTGATCTTACAGGGAAACAGGGGGAGGAGGCTTGCTTAAGCGCTACTCTTCTGTTTTTATAATTTTAATTTTTTATTAGGACATATGTGCCATGCATAATGGTTACTTTCCTCATGGAAAGTTGGTACATGTACATAATAGATCTTTATTGTTTTATTTTTCCACCCATTTTCCTTTCTCCCTTTCCCCCTCCCTCGATATTTTGGTCCTCTCCATTTTGCAAAAGATTCATTTCCATATTACCCATCTTTTCTTTTGCTCTTGTATTTTGAATTTATCATTGAAGAGAAATCAACTGATAGTTAAACCTGTGTGTCTCATTTGCTTTATTTAACATGATGGGCTCAAGGTGCATGCATTTTCTTATAAATTTGTCTTTCTTTATATTAGTACTCCATTGTGTATAAATACATTTTCTTTTTTCAATTAACATTTTTTAAAAGAATGAGAAACGGTAAAAAAAATATTAGAAATGATACAGAATTTCACTAAATAAAATGATAGGAATTCAACAATTGTTGTATGTTGCTGTCTACAAATTAGTTATTCAGATAAGCAGATATAAGCATGCAAAATTGGTCAAAATATTACAAAGGAAAGACAAAAAATTTAAGCATTAACTTCTCCTTTTAATAGAATAGCAGAAATCAGCAGTATGGTTACCCAAGCTATCCTGTGAATGTACATAGATATTTCTTTTTTCCTTTCTTCTTGCCTTCTTTTCTCCTTTCCCTCATCCCTGTTGTCCCTTCCCTTTGAACAGTTTCTTTGCTTTTTACAGTACCTATTGTACCCTCCAGAATTTATTTGCTCCTTCAGGTTCTTACACTGGGAGGAAAATATGATGTTTGCACATACAGGTTTAGTTTATTTGACTTGTGAGTATAGTCTCTAGTTGCATCCATTTACTTATAAGGACCCTGAGTTTAAATAAACAAAAAAAATTCAACATCGTTGATCACTGAGAAATGCAAATTAAAAACTAACACTGAGATTCCATCTCATCTCAGACAGAATGGCTCTCATTAAGAAGCAACCAACAATGAAGGCTGGCGGGCCTGTGGGAGAGTAGACTGGCACAACCACTATGGAAGTCATCGTGGAGATTCCTTAAAAAGCTAGGATCAGAGGTCCTATTGGACTGAGCTGTCCCCGTTTCCAGAAGAACTGAAAACATCATACCACAACGATATATGTGCATCCATGTTTATAGCATTGAAGTTTGTCATAGCTAAATCTTGGAAATAATCCAAATGCCCACCAGTTTAGGAATGGATAAAAAAGATGCATTTTTTTTTCTTTAACACAGTGGAATACTACTCAACTATAAACACATTTTCTATATGTATTCATCTATTGATAAGCACATAGATTGCCTCCAAGATTCAGATTCAGATTCAGCTATTATGAACTGTGCATCTGTAAACATGAGGAAGCATACATCTCTGTAATATGTTGTCTTTAAGTCTCGCAGGAAGATACCTGTGGGTGGAATAGCTGGACTGTCTATTTTTAGTGTTCAAGAATTCTCAGTGATTGCTCTTAGTGGAAACTGAGGCAGAAATGGTGAGGAGCCTGTTCCAGTACAAAGGCCTGCTCTCTTTAGGCTCTTCCTAGCTGACAGCTGCCCTCTCACTCTCCATTGCACAGATTGCCTTTCTTTTCAAACGCCAGTCAGAACTTCCACCTGCTTTGGCATTCTGCACAGTTTTGTTTACTTTGTCCCTCTTCGTATGTATTAATCATGCTGGATCACATGGAACTGTGTCACGTGCACAAAATTCTCATGTGCCATAGAATCACTTCCAGACCGATGAGATAGCTCAGCAGACTAAGCGCTTGCTCAGGCAAGCTCAGGGACCAGGGTTCGATCCCTTGCACCACCTGCTGTGCTGAGCCCACCCTCAGGTGTGCTGAGCCACCCACTGAGTCCAAGGAGGCTGGAAAGGCTGAAACCAGGAGGATCACTATGAGTCCTAGCTGCATAGTGAGACCCTGTGTCAAACACATAAAAAAGAACCACTTCCAACATCACAAGTAATGTAGGAATAAGGTGATTATTCTTATCCATATCTGTAGATATATAAGAACAATTCTTTCCATACTGGAGTACTCCTGAAATGTACGTAAGATAAAAAGAAAATTTTAAGATAAGGTTTTAAAAGTCAAGATGATTTTTCTTAAAGAATTGTATTATTGTATGAAATGCTTCTTATTTATTTTCACTTAGGTACAGTAATAGATCTGATAAAATCAAACTTCAAATTCAATCAGTGTCTTCTCTTGCTTTTAATATCAAAAGAAGCACAGAGTGAAAATTTTAGCTTAAAAATATGGAGTTTACAATTAGATTATCTACAGAGATTACTACAGGAGAGCCTATTTTAATAACATGTTTTTGTTACAGTGTGGACATAAAGGATTTAAAATTAGTTCAAGTATCTCTTGAATTTTAATTAGAACTTAACAAAAGCGATGATCAATAGAATTTTTTTTCTCCTCAGGGCTATGAAAAGTCAGCAATAGGAATTACATTATGAGAAAAGGGTGCAGGAATTTATGTGAAAAACAAAATTAATAATAGTGTTATGATTATTTAATCTATGGGAAAGGATCTTTTAAATTGCTTCTCTTAATCCCACTCAATCCATGCTTCTTTTGTGTAAGCCCCATGAAGAGGTTTTGCTGTGGTGTGTTCTATTTTCTTGTGTTTATTATTTCATAATTTTGTGATATTTATATTAATGCTAACAGCCAGAAAAGAATTTGCTGTCTGTCTTCCTTCTCAACCTGATTGATTCATATATATCTGGACACTATGTAGAAAGGCTTCATTAGCTTTAGGTGAGTCATGGGTTGAAGAAATATGTAGGGTGTTAATTGAAAAAGTTAGATTATATTTTGTCTATTTCTTGATTTCTCAGTCTAAAAGCCTACTAAGTTTTTATAGTGTGTGCATGCATTAACTTAGCTCTGGGAACTGCAGCTTGAAGTATTATATAGAAACTTGTTTTAAGTGAAATTATCATCAGGTGTTTGAGTGAATGTGCTAATATTTTATTTTTATGTCACAATTTTGTGTTGGCTATTTAGGTTGAAAATCTGATGGTAGTGTAGCTAACAGGGTGTTAATAGCTTGCTTCACAAATCTCTTGTATGATTTCTTTTTCTTTTTCTTTTTCTTTTTTCTTCTTCTTCTTTTTTTTCTTTTTCTTTTTCTTTTTGTGGTACCAGGGATTGAACTCAGAGCCTTGCGCTTGCCAGGCAAGCTCTTATTCTACTGAGCTACCTCCCCAGCCCAAAAAGTTGAGAAGGGTTTTTTTTTTTTTTTTTTTTTTTTTTTTTTTTTTTTTTTTTTTTTTTTTTTTTTTTTTTTTTTTTTTTTTTTTTTTTTTTTTTTTTTTTTTTTTTTGGTTGTCTCAGGCTGCCTTAAGGGTGGGTGTGGGGATCGAACCGTTGTGCCCTGTGCCTGACTGACCCCTTGTCGGCACAGCCACTTAAACCACGGAGCTAACCTGAAAGCCTCCTTTCTTGTATGATTTCTTTAGGAAAGGTATCTATGGCCCTCCATTTTGTAGGAGTCTGTACTATATGCTTCAAATGTAAGGTCTGAAAATAGAATATTTCTTGACCAAGTGGCTGTCATCCTCATGGAGCTAGGACTTAATAAATCATCTTGAAAAGATGAAAGTATGTATCATGACTTTAAAGAAATTTATGGAAATAGCTATGACTGAGGGTTGTTAGGAAGTTGTTTTCTTTTATTTGTTTGTCTCTGAAGGCCGCTCAGTGGATATATTACATAACATATTTCCCATAAGACAGAAACTTTTATAAACTTTGTAATGATATAAACTGTAAAATGTACAGTCACCATTTAATTTACTCACTTTTCATCTTCTGAAAATAAATAATTGAAGCTAGTACATATTCAATAAAACATGAATTGAACTTCTAGGAAACTCAGAATCTAGGGCTTCTAAAAATTCACATTCCCTGTTCCCACTCTGGTACTAAAGCCATCTCAGCCAAATGCTAGTTCTTATAATTTTGGGACTTAGCAAGCCTCGATCTCAAAATGAAAAATAAAAACAAGCCTGAGAATGAAGCTCAGTGCACTCTTTTTCAGTCCTGGATGCGATGGCTGATTGAATCCTCTGAGTGTCCAAACCATCACCCTAACTCAGGGCAGGGGACCCTGGGAAAGCGCCTTCCGGTCGCCTCCCCTGCAGGAGTTATTCTCTGTCTCTGTGGTTTTCCTCACCAGCCCCACCGCCTCTGTCTTCCCATTCCTGCTGCTGTGGGCAGAAGCAATTCTGTTTTCTCATTTTTCCTTAACCTTAACCTTAAATATCTAAGTCTCTATTAGAATTTTCTATAGGGAAAAGACAGCCACAAAGAGTTGTCTGAGTTCCCACATATAAAATACACTTCCTTAAGGATGGCTTGGAGCCACCATTTTTTTTGGCGGAACCACTTTCTTTGATTTTTATAACGAGGAAAATTTTGCTGTGTTTTCATTATTAAAATAATAGCTAGACACAGCAAACATATAGGAGCTGGAAAAACTGAAATTTGTAAGACAAAATAAAGCAATATAAGTAGCAAACGTAAACTTCAATTGCTAAAGATAAATATTATCAACAATTTTAATTACAATATCTTTACAGACATTGTACATACATATATAGACACATATACATTTGCTTAAGCAAATGAGGTTACATTGCTTGGGTTACTTGCTATTTTGCTTAATAAGTTGTGGACAGTTTCATCAGCCAGTAAATGGAGCTGTATATTACAGTTGCTTACCATGCCTGAGGGGGAGGATGCAGCTTACAAGATCTTCCGTAGATACCAAAAACTTAAGATATTCTACTTTCTTGCAAAACAGCCCATGATTTGTATCAACCACATATATCCTGCTCCCAAATATTTTAACTCATCTCTAAGTTACTTAGAATACCTGATACAATGTACGTACTTATTTATACAGTTCTTACCTTACTGTTTGAGGAATTATGACAAAGAAAAAAAGCTTATATATGTTGAGTATACATGAATTTTTTCCTAACTATCCAATTTATAGTGTGTTAAATACACAGATATGGATGGGGAGATCCAGAGGCAGACTGTAACTGTTTTTTTTTTTTTTTTTTCCTTTTGTGTATTTGGTACAGGGTCTCACTATGCAGGTCGGACTCGTGGTGATACTCTGGCTTGGTGCACCCCAGGGGCGGGGCTGGCCCCTATGAGGGTCAGGGATCCAACCCTGGTCCCTGTACTTGTCAAAGCAGGTGCTTAGTCCACTGAGCTATCTCACTGGCCCTTGTAACTGCTTTTGATGTTTTCACAGGACTCAAGAGCGCTGACCTCCCATAACCTGTCTAACGGAGGACAAGTGGGACTTCTAGGGTTCCGTTATAAACACAGCACGGTGTATCCTTGGGTACACAAATCCCCGCAAATCATATTTCTTCTGCAGAGGACATTGTGAACAAAGGGGAGTGTGCACGCATAGCAGAATATTCAGTTTGTGTGTGTTCGAAAAGACCCCTCGTGTGTTATCTAAATAAGCTCCCTATTTGACTCTCCTACGGAGGTCTGGAGCGGATATGGCCCCAGATTCATTTTTCTTTTCTTGTTCCACCATTTTAGCAAGACAAACTCTAAAGGAAAGGAAGATTTTTTTTTTTTTTTTTTTTTTTTTTGCCTCACTTTGTTTTTAGATCTTAGAGAAAATACCGAGAGCTCAATTGCAGAAGAGGATGGGTGTTGGGAGGCAGTCAGCAGTGCCCGTCAGGAAGGTAGTTCAGGTCAAGCATGCACAACACACAAGCCAACTGCCCTCCGGGAAGAGGGCACCCTTCACCCGCTCCTCTACTGGTTCCACGTGAACAAATAGGAGTGACGGGCAAGTTCTTCAGGGACTTTTATTCTGGCAACTTTCATAGGAAGAAATATTTGCCTCCCTTCCAGTGAGAATAATCATTCATCATCGGACACAGAGGCAAGGAAGTTTTATTGCGTCCAATTTTTCTTTTTAAAGTTTTGGCAATTTGCACCCAGAAATAACGACGCTGTAATCTCCTGCTTCTAAGCATCAGCGTTGATGGTGCAAGGTCCAGAAGAAGCTTCAAGCTATACTGAGGCAGAATGGTGTGGGCGGCCGGAAAGCGACGCTCCGAGCCTGCTGGTGCAAAGCGCGAGAAAGGATGAAGATGGGACATCTGTAAAGGCACATCAGGGACTAATACGGTTATTCTTCTCACAGATGCTAGCATTCTACTTAGGACTGCACTCTGTCTACTCGTGAGAGGTATACATATGTGTTTCTATTTATTTATACCATCCCATTTTACATGTAAAAGAATCTATTTATCTATCTATGATCTATCAACACATATATATGTTATATATATTATATGGTAGAAAAATATGTAAGATAGAAAATATTTTAAAATGAAAAAGGAGGGGCCAGGGAGAAGGCTCAATAGAATAAGCGCTTGTCTGTCATGCTGAGGGTCCTGAGTTCAATTCCCAGTACTGAAAAAAAAAGAAAAGAAGAAGGAGGAGGAGGAGAAGGAGGAGGAGGAGGAAGAGGAAGGAAAGAAAGAAAAACGAGGGCTGATGGGACAGCTCAGCAGTCTGAAGCACCTGCTCAGGCAAGCTTAGGCAAAACTCAAGGATCGTGGTTCAATCCCTGGCACCACATGCTGTGCCAACTCTGCCTTGTGAGCAGGCTGAACTGGGCACATAAACATAAAATAAAAAAAAGGAGAACTAAAACTACCCTAATGACTTTAATATTTGTGAATATTTTTATTACCTAATTAAATATATCAGCACACATACATGTATAAGCATGGAATCACATTGCATACTTAATTTTGTGTCTCTCATTTTGCACTTCATATTCTTTTTTTATCATTTAATATTTAGCACAGGGGTTACAAGGTCTTGCTACATAGATAGAACTCATAGTGATTCTCTTGTTTTCAGCCTCCCAAGTACTGGGATTACAGGGGCAGGGCACCATACTCAGTTTCAGTTGCAGTCTCAGTGGGCTCCGGGGCTGAGGCTGGCATGGCAGGCTGGCGATCGAGCCCTGGACTCTTTGCTCTGCCTTAGCAGCCACTTAAGGCCGCTGAGCTATAAGGCCAGCCCTTGTGCTTCATATGATCTAATGGAAACTTTCCTTCATCATTACTTACAATTTTACCATATAATTTTAAGCTTTACATAAAATTGCTTTGACTTTTTGTCATTCTATCTCTTTTTAGGTTTTTGTCTCCAATTTTTTTCACATTTGAATTCTGATATTTAGCACCTTAAATTAGAAATCAACTAGCACATAGATTATTAGGTGAAAAGGTAGAAAATGTCCTGCAATTCTATGTGACTATATTTATAAAATATTATAAGTACAAAAATATTGTCAAATATGTCAGTAAGTTTTCCCAATTTACATTTTTTAAAATTAGAAATCCATGCTCTTCTTTCTTCAAACTTACAGGCAATGCCAGATCAACTTTAGCCTTTTGGAGTCCTATTATTTTATAACTTTGAAATTCTGTTTGTTAACCTTTGAGAAAAGCTTTTAAAATTTTCTGTTGTGTGGGATTTAATGTTGGCATTGCTACATTGCCTTGCAGAATTTTGGACCCATAGGACAGGGTTAGGTTATTACATACACTCATGCCTACGCGCAAGCATGATGGTTGCAGCATTTAACTTTGAAATGGCTACATGACATTTATGCCTGTTTTAGCCATGTTTTAACACATTTAGGCTGTTGAAATTTTTTCTGAATTTTATATGTCTAGCACATTATAGAGGTGATTATTCTTATGGTCACAGCTCTGATAGACATATAATTATTTTCTTTTGGTAAATTTCTGAACAAATTTTGATCTTTGTGCATATTGTGGAGCTATAACATGGTGCAGCTGGTATGCGAAATAGAAAGAAAATTTTTCAAAAAATTAGACAAGAATTAGTCTATGATCCAGCACTGCACATCTGGATATTTATCCAAAAGAACTGAAAAAAAAGATCATTAGGAGATATTTGCACTCTCATCTTCATCGTAGCTTTATGCACAATAGTCAAGATGTGGGATGAATGGATAAAGAAAATGTAGAATATATACTCTCTGGAATATTACTCAGCTTTAAAAAGGAAGATGTATTGGCATTTGCTATGTGTTCCAGTAGCAGAAGGATAAGCATGCTATCATGGTATGAGATTGTTGCAAGATGTACAATATAGTACAGGACACATTTTATAATATCATTTTACAATGAATCACCCAAGAATCATATATAAGAAAGGTTGGTGATCTATCCACACATTAAACATTAAAGAATCTGACCAAGGCTTGTCTCAGTTACTCTTCTCTCATTGCTGGGACAAAATATTCGACACTCAAAATTAAAGAATGAAAGATTTATTGAGCTCACAGTTAGTGGAGGTTTCAGTCCATGCTCAGCTGGTTCCAAGGCAGAGTGGCACGTAGCACAGAGCAGCCATTCTTGGCAGTGGCAAAGAGTAGAGAGCAAAGGGAGTGGCAGCAGCTCAGGCAGCTAACAAGCCTCTCTTTCCTCCTTATAGTGTAGTGCAAATTACCCACTGGAGGGCCAGGGTGTAGCCCTCACACCTGCAATCCCACCATTGGATCAAGAAGCCATCACAATCTCCAAAAGCTGTCCCATGACTGCATGACACTTTGAGGGGACAACTAGAAACAATCCATAACAAGGGCCTAGATCCTAATATCCTGCATGAGTCCAGCTGAAATCCTAGAGTTCATAATGATGCCTCTTGCAAGTTCAGCTGGAGGCCTAGAGCCCATGACAAAGTCTCATGCAGGCCTGCTTCATGTATTTGTGCTGGAAAAGCCCAAAATTCAGTGGTGGAAGCTAGGAAGTTTATGCTAACAGGATGAGGTCCTGAGTTTCTCCAGTGATGAGGAAAGCCACGTTCCCATCAAGAAAGCCAGTGTGACACACCTCTACATGATTCTGAGCAGGGTACCATCTTTACTTCCAGAGCCCAGAGGCAATGCTCAAGAGGAGGATCAAAACTCCTCCAAATTTCTAGAAAACCAGCATGATGAGGTCCCTCAGCAGTAATAGCTCAAGACAGCAGCTTCCCACAGCTCCAACCATCATCCCTCACAGCCTTCTGTCAGCTTCTCCTGTTCTGCCTTTTATGCTGTTGGCAACCACCTTCAGGTGGGCCTCCCACACCAAGCACCATGCTAGTTCAGTTCCACAGGATGTAAGAGGCTGACAACCAGTTATATATCCACCATGCTTGCCAGGCTTACAATTATATGAGATGTCTAAACTAGTCAGCTTCATGGAATCAGGAAATAGTATATTAATTGCCAAGGATTGTGGGAAGAGGGAAATGCAAATTTTATCCAATCCGTAAGATTTCAGGTGTGCCAAATAAAAACTACAAGAAGTGGATACTTTAACTAATATTGAGATGTGCACTTATAGCTTTAGTAAATTTCATGTTATATGCTGTTTACCACCAAAAATAAAGTTTGATATATTTGGAAATTCCTAACAAACTTTTTAGAACTTTATCTCAGTGTATTGTTCAACATGAATTTTGATAACTGTATCTTAAATATCTTGCTATCTTACGTCTTTTTGAGCATATGAAAGTATGCTATTATAAAATGCTCTTCTTTTCCCCATAAGTTCTCAACATACATCTGGCTTTTCACACCTTACTTAGTGTTACACTTTTCTTTAGCTGGGGAGAAGACCCACTAGGTCTCCCGTCTGTAGACAGGTGATTTTAACACCTTTCCTGCCGATTGCTTTGTGGGAAAGTCCTCCTCAGACTCAGAATTTTTTCTTCATTTTATGTATTTGGTACAGTGTCTCACCACAGAGCTTGGACTTATAGTGATCCTCCTGTTTTCAGCCTCCCCAGCACTGGGATTACAGGTGTGTACCACTGTGCCCAGACGTGGGCACTGGCTCAGCATGCTTCAGGGACAAGGCTGGCATGGAATGCAGAACTGAGAATAGAACCCTGGTCCCTGAGCTTGCCAAAGCAGGTGTTTAGTCCACTGAGCTATCTCACTAGCCCTGATTCAGGACACTTCAGAAGAGTGCAGTTCCTTCTTTCAGTGTCTGGCAAGTACTTCACACAAGGTGGGCCTGTACAATTGGAATGACATCTGTGTTGCCTGATGAAGGGTCCTGTGGATCTTTCCAGGTTCTTGGAGTCATGAAGAGAGAATTGAGTAGGACTCATAAACAAGGCAAGGACATCTGTATTTACTGAAGTCAGCTCTGCACTGTGAGGCTCATAGAGGGCCTAAGGACAGGCAGAGGAATCTTGTGTATCTAACATCTTCAGGGTATATCTCTTTCATACAACGAAGTACTAGATAAGTCAACCTGTTGCTCACTTGGCCTCACACTACCTATAAAGTCTCTCATGAAAAAGCTAGTTTGGCTCTATGCTTTTTTTTTTTTTTTGCAAGACTCGAGTTCGAACTCACAACCTTTCACTTGCCAGGCAGGCACTTGTGCCATGGAGCTATCTCTACAGCCCCTTGGCTCTCTGAAATATGTAAATAATCACCAGAAATAGTGTGTCTGGAGTATACATGCAAATAAATAACTGAAAAGGGCACCTTCTGATTGGTCATGTAAGCACCACCAGTGTTGAATGAAGGATTGAAAGTAGCAAGTGTTTGATTGCTCCAAAATAGCATTTTTCAGATAGGGTCTGCATACAATGATGAAGGCGTCATCGTACCAGGAGCGCCCTTTACTCTGTTGCCCTGTTTTTGTTGAGCTCTCTGCCTTTGTGGTGAGACAGGAAGCGTCAGCAATTCCTGAGCAGGTATGGAGTGGGCCAGCACTGCTCCCTGGCAGCATGTGCTTGTCCCTTTAGTCACTTGGTCCCAGCAGCTTGCCGTGCACACTTTGCTCCGTGATTTGTTTCTGGAAATGTTATCTATTGAGTTTTGTAGCTTGAGTAGACAAAAAGCAACATGCCTGTGGAAGTAGGTAGGGGAGAGTTACTTTGGTCAATGAGGTTTTGGAAGGGCCATCATGACTTCCATAACTAAGAGCTAATATTACAATGGAATAATTTTTTTTTTTAAATAGTGCTTTTGGTCTACTGTATTATTCCTGGTCAGACCACAGAGACTGAATAATCTATGTACATGTTACTAAGGCAAAATCCCAGGGATTTTGGCCAATGAAGGACACATAAGGGACAATAAAGCCCTATGACCTTAGGGCAATTCCGGAAAATTTTCCCAGAATTAGCATACATGCTTTTAAGAATTTTCTTTGAGGGGCCCGGCTGGTTGGCTCAGTGGTCTAAAGCGCCTGCTTGGGCAAGCTTGGGCGGCTTCAGAGACCACAGTTCGATCCCCGGCACCACATGCTGCGTGAGCCCTGCCCTTGGGGCGGGCTGAGCCGGCCATAAAAATGAGTGAATAAACAACAAAAAGTTCTGAAACAAGAAAAAAAAAAAAAAAAGAATTTTCTTTGATATTTCTTTGACTCCTCTACCATGGATCAGTTTAATTTCAGTTTGCAAGGATGTTACCTTCACCCGTTTACCTCGAAAGCAGAGCCTGAGACTTTTATTTTGAGTGTGAATCCAAGGAGCAGTGTCTGAAGTAAAGAAGGAGAGGCAGTCATTGCAAGGCTGTGGTAAGGAGTCGGCGGCTACGTGCAGACTGGCTCTCTAATGCTACTGGATGTCTAAGGAACACCACAGAGCATGTCAAGAATCTGGTGTCAATTAGCTTTCACCTTTCATTAGACAAATACTGCATGGATTGCTCACACGTGGACACTGAGGAGGTTCCTGACATGGCCTAAGCAATGGCGTCAGCCAAAGGACCTAAGAGCAAGAAGCACAAGCATGGAGCACAGGCCTGGCCTTCAAGCCGGCCAGGGGCCACAGAGAGGCAATCACTGAACAGCATCAGAAGAAAGACATGCTGAGGTTCCGGAGATTGGGAGTGCTGGCTAAGACAGTGTCTGCTGGGGACACCTTCACCTCTCAGTAAAGGTTTAAAGAAGCAAATGCAAAAATCCAGGATAGAGCACAGTTAGTTTTGATGAGATTTAGCATTACCCAAGATTCTAATAAAATTGAAATAGCTAATATTGCTCAGAAGTTTACTGATGTTCTGAGATTTTTCATTTCCTCATACTTCATGAATTGGAGAATCAACAATGCATTTGCTAAACTTCCCTGATACTCTGACCATAGAACTTTACCTTCTTTTCTATGTGAAATACATTCTGTCTCCATGAAATCCATAGGAAGACTCATACTGCCACCAGACATGGAGACACTGCCTTTCCTCAGTCATAAATTAATCCCAAGAAATGGCAGTGCTTCAGGTCTGGAGTTCAGACCCGTGAAAGGAGAAAGGTTATTGACAATGAACTTGAGTGGCTGCAGATTGCATGGAGCTTTAGACATCAGCTAGTTCTGACTCATTTTAATGCATAAGCACATAATTGTGCCCCAGACAGAGCTTTATGTCTGTTACTGTTGTGCAGAATAGTCCAAAAGGATTAATAAGATCTTAAACTATTATAAGCCCATGCTTATGTATGTGTTTCAAAAATAATTCAAAAAACTATTTTACATTGAAACAATTCTAGACTCACAGAAGACTTGCAAAGACAGTGCAGAAAGTAGCTACATATTTCTTACCCTGCATGCCTCAGTGCTAACATCTTAAATAACTATGATCTAACTGTCAGAAGTTAAAAAAAATTCCATAGTTGGTACTACTAACTGAACTCAGTACTTTATGTCACCGGACCTTCAATACTTGTGTCCTTTGGCTTCTAAGGCCACACTGAGGAGTCTGTATAGCCTCTCATTGTTACTTCTCCTCTGTCTTCTCCAATCTACAATAGTTTCTTTGTCATTCTTTACAGGACCTTTATACTTTGAAAGAGAAGTTTTAAGTTATTTTGTCCCTCAGCTTGATTCATCTAATATTTTCTCATGGTTGGAATACATTCATCCCTTTCTGACAAGAACATGAAAGAGATGGTGATGTGCCTTTCTGGCAACACAGAGGTGACTTTTATCATCTTTGTAACTGGATATAGCTTATAAAGTTGAGGTCCTATTCATAGAAGTGCTCAAATCATAAGCAGAGAATCAATGCTTCAGGGATATTACATACAGAATTTTGGCTTTGGTTGTCAAATCGAGCCAAATGAAATCTAAGATGCTTTTCTCTTTATCATATTTTATGATTCTCTCTTATCCATAGAGCCCATGCATATTTATTGAGAAGATGCTCTGTACTAGGTGCTGGAACATCAATACATTGCTGTGTACAGAAAAGTGCAATATCCTACGTACACATACACACTGGCGTACAAAGAGCTCAAAATAATAAGTGTATTGTTAGAGAAATGTCTAAATTTAATAGAGGAAAATTTTGCTAAAATTTTCCTGTAAAATTTTGCCTTGAACTCTATGACACATTTTAAAAGAAAGAGATCTCTTTTCCTAGTCATATTTATTAGCTTCTTAGAGCAGTAGCCAGTTCTTTTCTGTAATTGCTACATCTTCTCTGTTTGATGGCAAAGTTGATCTTGGACTTGGATTGACAATTAAACTCAAGACACTGAAGGGTTCCTTCAGCATGGCTTTCTTGGCTTTGACAATAGCTGTAAGATGCAATAACAACATACATGGAAGCACAGAGTAGAGGTCCCATGAATCCTGTGTGCAGCCTCTAAAGTCCCTGTCATTGTACACTTGGGATTTAATGAAAAAGAGCATGGATAATGACACCCCAGTCTCAGAAGGAAATCAATTATAGGTCCTTTAAACTTTTTATGAGTTCATCAGATCCATGGGTTTATAATTCTAACTACTGTTGTCTGGTACAATTGATTCTTACCACTAGAAGCTATTTATTTATTTATTTATTTATTTATTATAATAATTAATACATTGTATATTGTTGTCTCCATCATAGTTGTTCACAGTACAAGATGCACATATGATTTCTTGTCTAAACATTTTTAGGAACCAGGGATCGAACTCAGGACCTTGAACTTTCTAGGCAGGCATTTGTGCCCCTGAGCTATCTCCTCTGCCCCTCAGATCTTTCTTTTCATTGCACAAAGAGAAACTAGCTGTAATATAGTCCAGTGGTCCATAACAGTAGTGGATTATCAGTTCATCTGACATTATTGGGAGCTATTCACTTGAGCCCTTTACAGCTTAGCATATTAATATGGGTTTCCTTTTTATACCTTGTGGCTAGACCTTTCTGCTAGATGACTAAGACCAAGATAAGGCAAGACCTACATTACAAAAAATGTAACTTGTATCTGATAAGGTTAGTCAAATCCCCTCATGATTTACCCTGAAACCACGTACTGTGGTTGGCAGAACTTTTGTCAGTGTCACCCACCTGGATGAATCATGGCCATTGCTTGACCAATTTGCTCTCTGTGAAAGCCTTAGACAATGCTTTCTCTCTGGGTGACTTTCCTTAGGCACGCTGTACATCATTGATCCCTTTCCTCTGGGGTCCCATGATCTCCTTTAACAGGAAATTTGGGACCCCACTGAGTTATAGGATGTTACAGTACAGGTTCTTTTATGTCCTCTCTCCTCATGGACCTTGAAGGGCTAGAGCCAAAATACTGGCTATTTTGTATCACTTCTTTTTCTCTAATTATTTAGTCTGCCAACTTAAGTTGTTACCTTTCCAGAAGAGAAACTTAATGATATTATTCTTTATAACACAGGCCCTGGAGCTTAACATCACTATCATTCTGAATATCAAACACCTTAGACATAACATGAAACATGTATTTTCCATCAGTTGTTGATATTCTAAACTTTAAATCCCCACAAAATGTGAAAACAGTCATTATGCATTGTTACACAGAGATTTGGGAACTTAACCATTTACAGAATTGTAGTAGTACACTTCTATGGCCTTTTCCCCTTGTCTCATATTCTCTTTTATTATCTTTTTTCTTTTTAAATTTTTAAACAAACATTTACTTGAGAGAGTGTATAGGAATAATTGATATGACATTGGAAGTAGGGCCTAATAAGACCAGAATGATAGGTATTCCAATCATGGTTTTAGTGTTACACATTGCTATCCTCTGTATTTGCTTAGTTCACAGATATCAGTACATATAGTTATTCAGGGTGCAAATTCTGCCAATTACCTGCTAGTTTCAAAAATATGTTAGAGATTTTTAAGACCATTGACTTAACCATCTTTTGTATATAAAGGCATGGTTTTGCTCTTACAGCGTTTCCTAATTTTTCTCCTAGCTTCATTGTTTGATCCTTAAAGTCTTTCCATTTAACCATATTATACTTTTCCATTTTTATTTCTTCTTTTGAGTTCTTATATTAGGGAGACTATATGATATCTACACATGTAGGTCTGGTTTATTTCACTTATGAGTATATGTTCAAGATACATCCACTTATATATGAAGGCTTTCAGTTTATCATTCTTTATAGCTGAGTAATAGTCCATTGTATAAAAATACCACATCTTTTTCTTCCACTCTTCAGGTGATGGGCAGTTTTCAAGTTTTGGCTATCACAAATTGTCCTGCTATAAACAGGAGCACAAACATCACTATGATATAATGTTTTCAATTCTTCTGGAAAAATTTTTGCAGGGGAACAGCTGGACTGATTGTCCCCCTGGGGCTGGGGATGGCACAGCATGTATTACCAGGGATTCAACCATGGTCCCTGTGGGTTTCCTAAGCTTGCCTAAGCAGACTCTTTACACCACCAAGCCATCTCACCAGCCTGCTGTCCTAGATTTTTAAGGGAGTCTCCACACTGATTTCCACAATTGTTGCACCAGTCTGCATTCCCACCAGCAGTGGAAAAGGGTTCCTGTTTCCCAGCAGTGTTTCCGACATCTGTGCTTCATTGATTTGTTTCTGATAGCCATTCTTTCTGGGGTGAGATGGCATCTCAGTGTTGTTTTAGTTTGCATTTCAGGAATGGCTAGTGATATGGAGCATTTTTTCGTGTGTTTATTAGCTGCTGGTATTTCTTTCTTTCAGAAGTGTATGTTCATCCTAGATGCCCATTTCTGGATTGGGTCTTTAAATTTTGGGGCCCTAATGTTTTTTAATTCTTTATAAATTCTAGATAGAAGACTTTTGTTTGAGTACTTGTTAGCTAAGTTTTTTTTTTGAAATTTGTGGGTTCTCTTTTCACTTTGTGGGAAATTTCTTTTGACATACAAAAGCTTCTTAGTAAGAGGAGGTCCCAGCTGTTAATTCTTTTGAGTATTACATGAGCAGTTTGTTTTTTGCCCATGAATTGCTTGCCTACACAATACCTTCAAGATTTCCTGCTACTTTCTCTTCCAAGAGATTTAGAGTTTCTATTTTAATATTTGGATCTTTAATTCATTTTGACTTTAGTTTAGTACATGGTGATAGACTGGGTCAAGTTTTAGTTTCTGGCATGTAGAGATCCAGGTTTTCTAGTACCATTTGTTAAAGAAGCTGTCTTTCTTCCAGTAAATATGTCTGACACCTTTGTTGAAGTTAAGTTGGCTGAGTGTGTTTGTACTTGCTTCTGCATCTTGTAATATATTCCAGTGATCTGCAGGTTTATTTATTTTTTTTTTTGCTGATACATGCTGATTTTATCACTATAGCTTTGTAGTATAGTTTTAAGTCAGGAATTGTAATGCCTCCTGCCTTGTCTTTGTTGTCCAGGATTGCCTTTACTCTTCTACATCTTTTTTGGTTCCAAATAAATTTTAGGAATGATGTCTCTAGGTCTGTGAGGTGTGTTGATCATATTTTGATTGGCATTGCATTAGATCCGTATAACAATTTTGGGAGTATGCCATCTTCACATTATTGGTTCTTCCTGTCCAGGAGCAGGGAATATCTTTCTGCCTTCTGAAATCTTCTATGATCTTATTTCTTCAGAGTACTATAGTTTTTACTGAAAAGTTCTTTTACTTCTTTAGTTAGAATAATTCCTAGGTATTTCGTTTTCCACAGTGCTATGTAGAGGGTATTGTTTCTCTAATTTCCCCTTCAGTGTTTTTGTTATCTGTGTAGAGGAATGCTATTGGCCTCTGGTTATTGACTTTGTAATCTTATATGCTACTGAATTTGCATATTAATTCAAGGAGCTTCTTGGTGGAGTGTTTTGGGTATTCCAAGTAGAATATCAAGTGGTCTGAAAATAATGATAGTTTAACTTCTTCTTTTCCTATTCTTATTTCTTTCATTTTTCTCTCTTGTCTAATGGTTCTAGACAATGACTCTAGAACTATGTTGCACAGGAGTGGTGATAGAGGATATCTTTGTCTTGTACCAGATCTAAGAGCAAAAGACTTCAGTTTTTCCCAAGATAGAATTATGTTAGTTCTTGTGATTGTGATAGATGGCTCTTATCAGATCTAGGTAGAGGCCATCTATTCCAATTTTTTCTAGTACTTTGAATATGAATGAATGTTAGACTTTCTCAAAGGCCTTTTCTGGATCAATGGAGACAACCATGTGGATTTGAATTTGGCTCTATTTATACAGTGTACTACATTTATTGATTTGCGTATGTTGAACCACACTTGCATCCCTGCGATGCGTCCTACCTGGTCATGTTATATAATCTTATTAATGATTTGTTATATTCTACGTGGAAGTGTTTTATTGAGGATTTTTGCATCTATGTTCATGAAATAGATTGTCCTGTAGTTCTCTTTTTTAGTTGTATCTTTCTGTGGGTTTGGTATCAATACAATACTTGCCTCCAGGAATGATGTTGGGAGGATTGTTTCCTGTTCAATTTCATTGAAGGTTTTGAGGAGTATTGGGATTACATCCTCTCTAAATTTCTTGTAGAATTCAGCTGTGATTCCATCAGAACCTGGACTGTCTTTGTCAGTAGGTTTTTCATTACATTTTATAATTCATTGGCTGTTGTTGGGTTACTGAGCATTTTTATATCTTCTTGATTCAGTTTTGGTAATTTGTACCTTTCTTGTAATTTGTCCATTTCATCTGTGTCTTCAATTTTGTTTGAGTAAACATTCTCAAAGTAGCTATTAATGATCTTCGGAATCTCCACTGGGTCTCTGGAAATTTCTCCCTTTTCATTCCTTATTGCTTGAATTTGAGTCCTTTCTTTCCTCTGATGAGGTTAGCTAGGGCTTATCAATTTTATTTACTCTTTAAAAGAATCAGCTGTTTGATATGTTAATTCTTTGTATTGTTTTCTTTGTCTGAATTGAATTAATTTCTGTTCTAATCCTTGATGTATGTTATGGTTCGGTGCTGACAGAAAGACTAGAAGACCCGATGAATGTAGCTTTGGGAGTCTCACTAAGGTCTGTCTCCTTTGAGCCGAGGTGATAGCTCCGTGGCACAAGTGAGTGCCTGCCTGGCAGGTGCAAGGACATGAGTTCAAACCTTGGTCCAGCAAAAAACAAAAAACAAAAAACAAAACCCAAACCTTAAAACTTAAGATCTCTCTCTCTCTCTCTCTCTCTCTCTCTCTCTCTCTCTCTCTCTCTCTCTCTCTCTATCTATCTCTCTCTCTGTCTCTCTCTCTGTCTCTCTGTCTCTCTCTGTCTCTCTCTGTCTCTCTCTGTCTCTCTCTGTCTCTCTGTCTCTCTCTCTCTCTCTCTCTCTCTCTCTCTCTCTCTCTAAGTGAGCCCAGAACTCCAGAAGCATCTCCTTTTCGTTTAGGACTAAAACCTCTGTTCACCTTCACTATTTGTTTAATTCTAGGTTCACTCAGTTATTAAATAAAAGGATTACAAGGAGGGGAGGAGATAATCACCAACATCTCAAGTAAGGGCAGAGACATCAATCGGATAAGCTGTTACCTGCCTTCTTAAATCCCAGTGTTTTGGAGTCTCTAAGTAACAGACTATAACCTGCCCTAAGCTTTGTTTATTGTTCTTCACTTCTTTAAGATGCTAGTTTCTTATCTCTACATATTCCCAGTATTACTTTTTATGCTGAAAGGCAATTTTTTGAAGTATCAGGGTGAGGACTGTAGACTTTTGATCCATAGCTTGTTGCTGGATCTTTCCTCATTGCCAAACTAAGCAGGATATACAAAATAGTACAGAAACAACATACACAAATCACTACTACATTTCCACTAAGTCATGAGATAATATGAAAAGGATTAAGATTTTCAGTGCCACTAGAGATGATTTGCAACAGATCGAGTGTAGTTCTATGAAATGGGAGTTACATAAGATTAAAAAGTACTCCAATCTCATTTTAAACAAAGTTGACATTATAGATTAATAATCTGACCTCCTAACATAACAATAGCTTGTTTTGAATCACTTACCTTAGTATTCAACTCTCAGTCTATGTGTCCTTGCTAAGTTCATCATTGTTTTGAGTCCTTGTGCCATTGCTGCACAGAATGAACAGTTTGTACACCTTGGTTTAATGTTGCTCTGGCTATAGCAGCTGTGGATGTGAAGGCTATCATGAGTCCAAGCTTTCCTTTTATTCTCTTCTTTAACATCTCCAGCAAATGTTGGAACAGCATCACGGAAGGGGAGTCTTTCCATGGGCAATATAGTTGTATTAGAAGTCAAATTCTGGTCCTTGTCCGGAGAATATAGATGTTAGCTCTAGAAAAATTAAAGCTGAGTAGAACAAGTTGTGTTCCCTTTAAATAATGAGGTATTTTCATCTCAATTTCTTTCCTTCTGCCATCTGGGCAGAGCCATAGAGCTCCAATAGAGCTCCATAGAGCTGAGATCTATGACACTTCTATCGGAAATATTAACTAACTCCCAGGCTGCCTCTCCTCTTACAGACTTCCCAGTGTACCCTAATATAAACAACATTGGTATTACAGCAGGATAGCAGATCTGGCAGTAGAAACATTCCATTAGCAGCTATACCTTTAAAGTCCTTTCCTTGGAGAAGAAAAAGTCCCCTTTTTCTTCCCTTACCTCTGTATTATTATTATTATTATTATTATTATTATTATTATTAATTTTTATTTTATTCTTGTTTCAGAACTTTTGTTTGTTTGTTTATTTATTTTTATGGCCAGCTGAGGGCCCAGGAGAATGGCTCAATGGTCTAAAGCGCCTGCTTAGGAAAGCTTGGATGGCTTCAGGGACCGCGGTTTGATCCCCGGCACCACATGCTGTACCTCTGTACTATTATTTACTAAACTTTTCCATGAATGAACCCCTCTATGTGGTAGTGGATTTGGACCAGAAATGACAATAAAGCCATAAAAACCAATCTCTAGTGGATAACCCCAAATGATATATTCTTCTGGATCCCTTCGGGTGATGACTGATCTCGGATGTTAACCTTTAAAAATGTCAGCATTTGTTTGACCTTTGATATTTAGGTCTGGCCCATAGCGGTGGCATCCATCTCTCCCATAGTTGCTAGATATCTTGCCTTCTGTGTTTTCTCCTTTGAGGGCCTAACCCTTTATGACTGTCTATAATATTTTTATTGCTTACAACATTTCCCCCTTCTGAAAAAGTAAACTGAACTGCCATGAGGGAATTATGGGTGATGACCGCTCTGGCTTCTTCAGGCTGAAAGGGGCCATAGTTCGGAATTGGCAGTCAGAGATACTATCCAGAGGTTCTACCTAAAGGCACTCAAGAGATGTCAGGCAAGTTTATCTTGGGTAGGCAAAATCACTTTAAATCTGGAGAAGATGAAGCCAAAAAATTATTAAACATACATGGGCCAAATAATATCAGTGGAATAACTATGAATGCGGCCAAAATGATTTCTACCAATAGTAATGACTTATTTTTTAATTACATATTGTGAGAGAATAGTGACATCTACAAGCTGGTTTTATTTGTATATTGTTGAACTTAAACTTGTCTGCATAAGAAAACATTTTTGTAATGTATATTACATTTGTAAAACTAGTCTTAGTGTAAATTGGATTAATCTTCTAAAATCTGTTTCTTTTTGAAGTATGATGACTGGAAGGAAAATCAAGGTTGAAGAAGAACAGAGACTTGTGCCAATGTCCAGCAATAGGCTGTGTTTTCTTTTGGTCATGATTTCTCAGGGATCCTCTGTGGAGATGACAGAGACTGTCTGGCCAGAGGGAGCAGGCAGGCCCCATGTCCTTCAGTCCTACTGGACTGTCTGGAAAGCTGTGTCTGAGCTCTGAGGCCTTCACCTCAGAGTGAAGTCTGACTTCTAGCAGCTGCTTTGGCAGTTAGGGCATGGTTTGTGGGTCTCTTGAGACGATCCCTCTTATTTTGGTCTGGCTTTTTTTTTATTTCTTTCAATTTATATGAATATAATTTAAAATAATTTCAAGGAGAAATAGCATTTATTTCCTCTCATTCATATGAAGTCCAGACATTATCTGATTTTATTCAGAGCAGTGGGCTAGGACCCAAATTATTTTGGTGAGATTCTGTTTCTTTTGCACATTTTATTTCTCGATATTTGAGTAATCAGGTGGTGATATTTGAAGAAACAGGTGGTCATATTTCAGTAATCAGGCCCTTCTACCATGTAGGCATAATGTAGAAAGCTCACATTTGCTAGGAAGACAGAGATATTCATTTACTTCAACCCTGGAAAGGCCGTGCTTCCCCTTAGCTCCCAAACCCTGAGAAGGGCTCTGCCTCTACCTGAGTCATGTTCATTATTAGATCCCAAGGCATGGCTACTTGGTAATATTTGCACCCTACTGACAGATGCAAGCAGTTCATAGGCATAAACTCTGAGGGAGTCCTCTGAGGGACCAAAGAATGATGCTTGCCAAAGGAATGTTGCTTGATTCCAGAAGGAGCTAAGCAAATAAAACCACAACGGCCACCACTCTGCAGCATGGTCTTTGAGGAATATCCATATTAGCCCTGTACTAACTTTTTTCACATTCTTTAAGTTCTTCTGAAATTCATCCTTCTAACACTTCTATCACAGAAGTTTAAAAAAATGAAAATATCATATGTGACTTCCACTTTATCAGAACACAACATCGCATATTTCCTCATTAGAAATTTGCATTCTTAAAACCAAATTTAGAAATTTAGGAGAAATTATGAGATTCCTGGTAATAGGTGTGGAATTTTCTTTCATTATTCTGCACTCAGATCAGAGGAAATAAAACTTCTGAAATGACTGAGATGAATCCTGCCAACTGGGCTTTATTAGTTATAATGATTTCTTAAATTAAGTACCACAGCAACAATAAAAATCTCTCTACTGCACGCTGAGAGTCATTTTCACAACATTCTTCCTTAGCTGTAATTCTTTTACATGCAAATCTCTTGGAGATCAGCTCTGAGGAAGGAAGTCAGCTGGGGAGTCCTTCCTAAGTCCTACAACTTTATTGAGCCCAAAGTTAGTAGGGCCTTTGGTTTGTTCCCCACATGCCACACACTGCTGTCCCCCTGTGAGCTAGTCCATACAATACTTGAAGCTCATTGCAGGTGACCTATCACTTGCTCCAATTGTGTTCTTCTTCTTCCCATCACATCGGATGAGTTGCACAGAATTTTGGAATCCTTCGTCGCCTCATCATTATGTATACTTGCTTTCTTCACCCTGCACAGTTTTCCCCGCCCAGCCCTCTTCACTTTTATCACCAGGGCAGCCCACCAAAGCTGTTCAACTCACACTAAGAGTGTAAGTGAAATGGCTTGCTTAAATCACACATATCTTGAGGATCATTAGAGTTCTGGATCCTATGAGTAAGAATGGTGAAAATTCAGCTGAGTTTTGTGTATTCCTAATGTGCATTTAGTTTACTCCACACCATGTTGCTTAGCATGCCATTATGCTGCGTGCTATGACTGCTATTCATAATGGCGCACTCTTGGTGATATGTGTGATGATACGGAATATGTTTAAGTGTCTTTACATTATTCCTAATATAATAATGGTTCCTAGGGCTCCATGCAGCTGTGAGTGCATATTAACAGGGGTAGCCCACTGTGAGTTATGATTCTGTAATAAAAAATTTTCAGAAAAAGTACTTACTGTGTATGCAAAATAGCCTCCTTTTAAAGCTTGAAACTTGGGCTGGTTAAAATTGCTTCTAGTAATAGTTTAAAAGAAAATATTACAGAGGTAATAAATGAACTGAATGGATTTATGAATGATTGCTGTAAAGTCTCCTTTTCAAGGCAATAACTCACCAAACTGCAAAAGGAATAGAAAATTATCTTTTCATGCATGTGTAATATGAAATCAATTCAAATGAATTTCAGTAACAAATGTTCTTGATGCTTTTGTCATCTTAATGGATCTCACTATTTATCTTTTATTTTTGTTGAGAGAATGATACTGAAACATAGAGGATCCTATTTCTTTATTAATTTGAGCTAAATGTCTATAAATGTAGGCAGTATTAAGACATAATTTTTTAAATTGTCATTTTTTTCTTACTTTGATAATATACATACTTACATCTACTTCTCCCTAAAATCTGTGGTGCTTAACCCCCTATGAGCTAGTCCACCTTGTATAAGAAGCCCATTGTAAGTGACCCGTTACTTGTTCAAATCCTGTTTCTCTACTCCCCAACTTTGCAGATGGATCATACAGCATTTTCAAATCACCTTGTGGCTTTGTATACAAACTTCCTACACCTTGCAATGTCTGCTCTGCCCCTCTGGATGATCCTTTTCAACTCATGATGGTTAAAACCTCTTGTGCATACTATGGCTCCCAATCCTGCTTGTGCTGTACTTCCTCCCCAGGCCAGTCTTAATTGTGCACTTAGTTTACCCCTTTTAAGGTGGGGACTATATGTAGACTGACCCCCAGTAGTATCCTTATCAGGCAGCATGGCAGTGAAACAGACCAAATCATACTGATCCTACGGGATTGGCATACTTTGAAAATATACCTTACACTAACTAGTGCACAATAAATGCAGGGCATGTTGGCTGCATTTTATTGCTTACTGAATTGAATTTTCATTATTAATTATTAGTCTCTTCTACTAGTCTGTGAAGTTCGATGAGGGGAAGGATTATATCCTATTATTATATTTTCCTGACCGTGCATAATACTAAGCATAAAAAGATTGACTAACAAATGTGTATTGCCTAAACAGGTTGGCTATTTTACTGACAGACTATGTAAGTTGTAGAATTATGTTATATATTATCTGTTTTTATGGTATTTCACTGATCCTAAGGTTCATCTTTTTATATATTTTAACTTCTCTTGTTAGGATAAATTGTCACAGCTTGATTTGCAATGTTCATTCTTTCTTTTTGTTTTATGAAATCTAAAATAATGCTGTGTCTTAAATTTGATAGTGTCTTAACTTTAGAGAAATATGGAATTACTGTTTCTTGCTAGGGTTAAAATGTTGAATGGTTTCTCCTATATAGGAAGCCCCAAATATAAGTAAAGAGTATGATAAAAGATAGTTAATAGAAAACATGGAGGCAGATCTTTCTCAAATAGGAAGGCAACCAAACATGCAAAGAAGGAAGAGGGAGGAAAAATAGGTGGGAAGAAGATGAAAGAAATAAGCGAAATTATCTAAATGTACCAGCTCTCCATGGGGAATGTAATCATTATGTAATAGAAAATGTATTAATAAAGATAAAATTTAAAGAACACACAAGCCGGGCATGGTGGCTCATGCCTGTAATCCCAGCACTCGGGAGGCTGAGGCAGGAGGATTAGTGCGAGTTCAAGACCAGCCTGGGCTACAAAAGTGAGCCCAAGGCCAGCCTCAACTGCATAGCAAGACCCTGTCTCAAAAAGACAAAAAAATAAAAAATAAAAAATAAAGAACACACAAAAAAATCATCAGCAATGGAAACAGTACCTAAGTATCTATATTAATTTAAATAGCAAAAGTGCTATAATAAATCAAACACATCTCAGTGGCTTCCTCAAGGCATAGTCATCCTTCATGCTCCAGGCTACGGTGGGACAGGGAAAGGAGGAGGTAAGCTACCGTCATGCAGGTTTTAGAATATGTTCCCTCTGATGTTTTCTCCATCTGCTGGGTAAGAGCTTTGTTCACTGGATTTTCTGAATGCAAGGGAGAGGGAGCACTGAGGATCTACAGGAGATGCAAGAGTGGATCCTAAGAGTTGTAAGCTTCACTTGGGGCTCATATTACATTGGCCCAGCTCTGTCACATGATCCAACTGCAAGACAGATGTGGTGTGTGCCAGGTGGAGGTGAGATGACTTGGGGTGAGCACACAGAACTCTCTGTCACGTATCTAATATTGTGTGAGGCAATGTAGAAATTCCTCAGAAAGTTTCCGAAGCTCCTGTCTGCAAAAAGCATTGTTATGGTTTACGAGACTTTATCCATGATTCCTGGGATTATGGGTTTTAGTACTGATGGGATTATGGGTTGAAGTACTTCTGGGATTATGGGTGTAGCCTAAGGTGGAGGCTAAGGCAGAGAGCCTGAATGTAATATAAAGAGACAGAGAGACAGACTGAAGCTGTTGCTGATGCTCTGCTGCCCTGATTGATTGGCTGCCTCTGCCACCATTTTGCTGCTGTTCTGCTGCCATGAACTGGATGCCCTCCACCCTACTCCACTCAGCCTTGGGCCAGCCAAATATGGACTGAAACTTCCACAAACTGTGAGCTAAATAAACCTTTCCTTCCTTCATCTTGAGTGTCAGGTATTTGTCCCAGAAGTGAGTACAAAGTAACTAAGACAAGCATATAATTCAATCTGTATGTTTATTTGGTCAATAAATATTTATTGAATACCTTCTGCAAGGCCATGCCACTTGTTGAATGATATGTGGTATATAAGGATCAATGAAATTTGAATTCTATTGTTGAAGATTTTATAATTTAAGAGGGAAGATAAAATAGGTGCATAAACAACTATAACACGGAGGTGAAGAGTATCATAAACTAGGAAATTGTGTCTAGCTGATGATGCGAGGAGTTTTGGAGAATTGTGTGAGCCTAGACTTAAGCAACAAAGATTTTGATTGTGGGTTGGAGCAGAAAGGGTGGTTGAGTAAGAATAGACTTGACCTCAAACTGTAGAGGAAGACATGACTTGAGCTAGATCTTGACATCCCAGAGAATCTCCTTGAACAAGCATGGTCACGGTCATAAAGGGCAGAAGAAAACCTTAGTGAACGGCAGCAAACTAGACATAAAGAGCTGAGGAATCGTTGAGAGGCAGAGGGTGTTTTGCTAAGGAAGGCTGAGGGAGGAGACAGTGCACAAAGAAAAGTCCTCAGAGTCCATCTCGCCTGATTGATTCTATTGTCTCAGTAACAGTGTGATGTTTCCTCCTTGTTCTCAGTTCTTCTCAAGCTACATATTTCAATTATAAGTGAGCCTGAAAGGAGCTCACAGTCTTTCCATCTGGATGTATATATTCCTAATAACCCTTTCGCTCTACTGCATAGGTCATATAGCACACATTTCTGATGGCCAGTGCCACATCCTCACACAACATACGTGATTCCAGCCACAGCTGTGACACAGTTCCAAGGGTGCTCCGACTGTCTCTGTGCTCCCAATGGCACTTGCCTGAAGTGGGGAGAAGCTGGCACGGAGAGGCAAGCAACAGATAGATGATCATATCCATTGAAGTTCAGGTCCTTACAATTGATAGCCAAGAGCAAGAGACAGGGAAGGTGTTCCAGGAACCAAAGAAATTTCCTCCAGAATTGCAAGTCAAGAAAACTTCTGTCAATAGGCAAAGAAATATGGATAATGTACATGATGGGACGCTATTCAACCCTCAAGAACAGCAGCGTCCAGTCCTTTCTGACAACTCAGATGAACCTAGATATGCAAAACTGCAAGTAGACAGGAGGCATTAGTGTGAGAGAGCTAGCATACATTGTAGCAACTACTGCTTATTATAATACTTTTTCAAAAGAATTTTTTATTTTATTTTATTGTTTCAGAACTTTTGTTTGTTTATTTATTTATTTTTATGGCTGGCTCAGCCTGCCCTGAGGGTAGGGCTGGTGCAGCATGTGGTGCCGGGGATCGAACTGCAGTCCCTGCAGCCACCTAAGCTTTCCTAAGCAGGCGCTTTAGACCACTGAGCAATCCTGCCGGGCCCCTTATTATAATACTTTTGAGAGTAAATAATAAGTGCTTTCAATACAAGCAAGATGATAAGTGCGTGAGGTAACACATGCATTAAATAGCTTGATATAGTCATCCCACAAGGCACGTACATATCCAAGTATCATGGTATGCAGCACAAATATAGACAATTTTCACTTGTCAATTAAAAAGACTCTGCTTGTCACAAATTTCATATTCTGCGGGATCTCTGATAAGATCACACACCTCTTCCACGAACTCTTCCAGGGAATTTGATTTTTCATTAAGTTGTTCTTCACCTTAACAGATGCTGACTGTGTAAGTCTTGCTTTAAATGTAAAAGATATCCTTTTGTCTAAGAACTGTAAAACTTATCAGCACCTCAGTACCCTTACAGCTTTATTTCCATTTAAATCACTTAATCTGATTTACATTAGTCTTTTTAAAAGTAGCAATATTTTCTTACTTTAGACACTTTGAAATTGATATGGTTTAAATCTTCTTGCTCCGGTATCTCTGAGCAGTGACTTACTGCTTTCTTTAGTTGTCTACAGAGGAGAAGCTGATAAAATAAAAGGAAACAGCCTGTACTGCCTTGAAGTCGCCTTAAAATCCTATAATACCTAGCGGCTAAAATAAGAAGAGGTGATAGAAAGACCATCTTGGCTTTTATTACGGAAATTAAACCATGGAGGGAAAAAAAAAAAAAAAAATCCTTAGGTGTACACACTTCTGTAGTGACTTGCTGAGAGGAGTCCTTATAGCTTTGGTTGACAAAACAGAGCACAAAAACTTGGCTGATAAAATTTAGTTCCAGAAAACTTACTTAAGCTCCGTTTTGCTGTAGATGAGGGCAATAAGGATAAGACTATCCAAAAGTGATAGAGGTTGTCAGCTATTAAGTTTCGCAATCACTTTACATGCAATTCACTTATTTGTCAAACAGACCAATGAGGTAGGTAGTATTATTCTCATTTTATAAATCAGTTATTAAGATGGAGAGAGAGGCTAAACGACTCGGCAGTCACACACCGGTAAGTGGTAGAGTAGGTCAGCCTTGTTCACTTCCGTCTCTTTTGCTCAGATGACAAGCTAGGCTCCTCCCTGCTCTTACCCCTTTTCCCCTTTGTTCTGCCACCCATACTGTTCCCCTTATTCTTTGTATAGACCTATACTGAACACCCTCTCTTTGTCATTCTCTGGCTTACAGATTTTCATGATGTGTAGCCATTGGGTAAAGCCATAGAGCTAATAATGAATCTAAAGTACTGGCAACATAGTTAAGCTTCCCTAGATACAGCACAGGAAAGGGCTGGGCAGGGGTGGGAGAGGCTGTACTGTCACGAAGAATTCTAATCCCACTTGAAAACTTCCCCATAGCAAGAATTTAGTTCTCTCAAAACTGCTCACATCTCAGCTTTCATCTTTTTCTCCGAATGTCTAAGGATTTCATCACTGGTACTCTGTTAGAGCTCCTCCAGGGAGAGAGGAAACTTCTCTCCAGAGAAAGCAAGTGTTAGATCTAGTGTCCAAAATGGGTCAGAAAAGGTCGATTTTGCATGCTTTGCTCATGTTCTAAATTAAGACAACGTGGCTGCTCTGTCACACAGAGAGCTGTTATGTGAGAATCTTGTCCTTCTAGCAGACTTCCCAAGTAAATAAGGTGATATTTCTCTGGCTCTTTTCCTCCTCTGTATTTTCTTTATTATCACCAGAAACCAATAGAAGTTTCCTTTCCTGCTCTAGTGTTTGCCTGTGTGAACTGCATTTTTTTCAGATGTTTTCACTCAAATATCCATTGTCAGCCTTCTCCTGGAGCAGAGTTGCACTGAAGGTAACTGCATATTCTGATTTATTCAAATCCAATCAGTGAGTGCTAATGAATTCCTAAGGGCAGGAGATCAATCATGTTCTATTTATATTTAATTAATTTCATGTTGCCTCACTTATCTTTTATAACTACTTTAACACTTTTGAGAAAGGCATATTTATGATGCATTCTTATTTCATAATAATTTTTGATACTATTACAGATTGTATTATGCTAAATGCACAAAAATCTTAGTTTCTTCAGGAACTTTAGGAAATGTACAGTAATACTGTTTTTATTAGAAAAAGTTCTCTTCATAAATTTATATTCTGGACATAGAATTAATCCCATCCTCTTTTGTTTATCTCAAATTAATCCAGTTTTTAATGATTTATTTTCTGTGCTTGTTTATCTGTCTGCCTCTCTTTCTGGATCAGGTTCCCTTTTGTCTTCCTGTGTGGTAACTTTGTGTTTGACCCCCAGGGTAGGAGCTGCACAGACGTTGTTTTGTTTGAAAGAGCAGACAAGTGAAAGGATGTGGGGAAGCCCGGGAAGGAAATACAGTGTCGACAGGACATATCAGAGAGACTGGCTGGGTCCATGTAAAAGGAAGTGCCAGGTGAAGGATGGCAGGGTATGATATAATTACATGTTGGATGCAGTGAGAGCATGACAGAACGTATCAACACAAACACTAAGATTTAGTAAACAGGAAAAGAGGGGACTGCAAGAAAGGAGAATTCGTATTCAAAGAATTTAAGCTGTGTCGCTTCATTTCTTGGGTTCAAGATTTAGGCTAGGAAGACAGTATTCTGGTCAAAATGAGGTTATTAATTTATTTCTAAAACTTTTTCTTCCAGCTATGGAGCAGTGATAGCTAAAAATAGCATACACGGAGTAATTACTGCTTTGAAGAAAAGACAGACATCCTTTATACAAAAACAATTCTGAAAAGCAAAGTGTAGTTAAAAAAGGACTACTATGGAGATTCAGGACTAGGTAGTTAGTGCTGTAACAAAATACCAAGGAACTGATACGTTGTGAAGCAAATATGTCTGTGTGGCTCAGAAGAGGAGATGCAAAGCATGAGACTGTTGGGGCCCAGTCTGCTCAGCCTCTCTTGTGGTTACTCTTTGCTGCAGCACACAGTGGCATCATGGTGGAAGTGCGTGTGAGTGGAAGAGCACATAACACTCAGGGTGCAGAGACTGGAGAGGTGAGGTGCACTCTTTCATAACTGTGTACTCTCCTGGGAACTCAACAGGAGACAGTGACAATGATACCAATGTTTTCTTGAGCGCAGTACCCCCAGGGCTCCACTGCATTTTAAAACCACTGCATTGGCCAGAGACGGAGAAGTGAGTGCAGAGAAAAAAAATAATAAAATAATAAGACATCCAAAATGACGAACTTGATTTTACAACTAAATTTCAGTAAATAAAACTCAACTTAGGATAACTAGCAAATTCAGAAAATAGTGAAATACAGACCCCAAAGAGTTTGATCTTTTAAATAGAATATTAAAATAATTAAAAATTATTAAAATAAAATATTATATATGGTCACAGTCCTTAAAGATATGAAATAATAATATATCCCTAAATTAAAAGTGAAATTGTAAGCAGAAAAATAGATACATGAGTCAAATACAAGAGGTGACTTTTAAAAAATGTATAGATTTGTGAAATTAAAGAATTTCATTGCTTAAATCAATGTGGTAATCAAATACTGCCAACAGATAGTCTAACAAACCCTAAGCCTAATGCTTAATACTAACCTTAACCTTAACCCTACATTACACATGGCAGGTAATGCTGGGTAATGATAATAAAACTCTGTTACTAGCTATGATTTTTTCAAAAATATATTTGGCTGTTACAGGGTCTCACTATGCAGCTTGAATTATTGCTTTGAACATCATGAGGATCACTGCTTCCAGCCTCCCCAGTGCTGGGATTGCATGTGTGTCCCACTACTATACTCCCAGACTCTGGCCAGTTCAGACTGCCCTGGCGGTGGGGCAGGGACGACATGCAGTGCTAGGGCTTGAGCTGTGGTCCGTGAGCTTACCTAAGCTTGCTTAAGTAGGCGCTTCAGTCCTCGGAGCTATCGCGAAAGCCCACTAGTTGTGTTTCTAAGATGCTATATTTTATCATTATTTTAGAGTATAGTCCTTCTACTTATGCTAAAAAACCCCTAACTATAAAACAGTATGCTATGCTATTTTGGATGTAATCACATCACTGTCTCTTGACTGCATTCTTTTCTCTTGTTTTGATTTGTTCTGTTTATTTTATTCTTGAAGCAATAAAGCTAGTATACCATCTGTCCCATATGGTCTAGTCTGCCTAGGTGTGTAGAAGGCTACACCATATAGACTTCAATAAGTGCAGTCTATGATGTTTGTAGATTTTATTGATTGATTGATTGATTGATTGATTGATTGCAGAACTAGAGATTGAACTCAGGTCCTTGGGTTTTCCAGGCAAGCGCTTATTTTACTGAGCTGTCTTCCAAGCCTGATGTTAGTACATTTTATCTAGGCATTTCTTTAAACACATTCCATCATTAAGAGATTCATGACCACATGTTAGTCTGTTTCTTAATGTGCTCCATTTTTGGAGAAGGTGGAACTAAACATTTGGCTGGATTCATTTCTATTAAAGAAAGCAAACAATAGAGGCAACAAAGGCTCATTAACCCCAGTCTTCATCCATGCCTGTTGTGGTCCTTGGGTGCTCTGCAGGAAACTTGAGATGATACCTAAGAGCGGGATTATCTACCTTGCATTCATACTAAACTAAACATTGTGGCCAGGGTCTTAGTGACCACATAAGTCCAACTCCTTCATTTTAGCAACAAGGAAAAGATTAGTGTGCTGGAGTCACGGAGAGCAATGACTATCAAAGTTTAATGTATACATCCATATCTGGGGATCTGGTTAGAATGCAGATTCTGGGTCACTCAGCCTAGTTGGGGCTTGAGTTTTTCTGCTGCTTGCAAGTTTTCAGCTTAGGACCTGAATCTCTGCTAGATACACTTTGAGGAGCTTTCCAGGAGCCAAGTAAGAGGCTGTTTCTCAAACAGAAAGAGGCACTAAATACAGTGTTTGGGCACAGGGAAGAATATATCTGTAATTTATATGGATGCACACCCTTCTTGATTTGTTACTGGAAGTCAGATGGCAATGTTATTTACATAAATCTAAGTAATATTGATCAAAAGCCCCTTTAATGAGGAGAGATTTCTGAATCATACCATCTAGAAATCCCTCTTTGGGCCTTCTGCACACTTCTCTGTCCAACTTCCGTTGCTCTCTAAGTGTTTCATTTGAAAATAAATGGATATCACAGTATCTCTTTGGCAGAAGTAATTGTAGGCCTTCAGAACACACAAAAGGGACCCAAATCCTAAACCAAACCTCTTAAAAATAAGAGACATCAGATTTCTGGGCTCAGAGATTTTAGTCAGTTTTATTTAGGCAATATATGTCTTGCTTCTGGGATTTGAATAAGGCTCTTATACTCTTGGGCTCTATTTCTCTGCCTCTTCTCACACTAATTATTAAAAAAAGAGAGAGAAACACTTAAAATTGTTCTTTAAGTGCTAAGTTCTTAGATTTATGGATTCAATAAAAAACAGTGCCTCTTCAATTTTTCAGGGCTTGTGCTGATTTATATGGGCTTTGCTGGCACAAAAATTAGATTAAAATTTTTTATTGAATCTTGTCTGAAATGCTTAAACTTGAAGGGAGACTTCAAGAAAGAAAATTCATTCTTTCAATTCTCTCACTGGGTTTGGCTTTGGGAGAACACAATGTGTTCGTATTGACTAAGCTACTGGTTTATTTCTGGATGTGAACCAATCTGTCCAGTCTATTGAGGAAGAGATTTCTTGATCCATTTACAATCTCACCAGAATTATGTATTTTACTTGTCAATTCAGGATGCAGTAGCCTGATTACTCTCTATGGAGATAGGGGTTTGAATTTTCCAGGATCCCAGCAGTGGAGTCAAACACCTTGGACTTACTCATCCGTGGAAGGATTATCAAGAGACTTCTGTTGTGAATTTAGAAGAACTTGTTTGCTACAGCTCAAAATTTAAATTTCTGGGTTGTAGTGTCCTGCAGTTCTAATCATAGGTTTTCTCTGCTTGCTCGTGGTGTTTTTCATTTGAGCTCTGCTTGGTCCCTCCAAGTCCATTAGTGCATCGTGCACCTGGGTGAACATTGAATCAGGAGGACAATTAAATAGCTGAGAACAGTGAACTCAGGGCTGTCTGTCCTTCTTCTTCTTTTTTTTTTTTTTTTTTTTTTTAAATTCAGGAATTCTACTAGGATGTACTTGCAGGTTTGTCAGAACTCTGGTTTTTACCCTGCAGTTGCAGACTACCAGCAAAGTGTGGAATTTGTTTCATTACGTTGTGAGATTGCTGGTGACAGTGGCTCATGCAGGGGTGGTTATTTGCTTCCTGTGATTTTCCTCCCATGCAGGTGGTTGGTTATTAAAAAAAAGTTATTTTCAGATATGTCCTGATCCCGAAATAATATCACTTCTGTTGGGCTGCCTAAGGTAACAGGATACCGAAGGATGAGAGGTAGTGGGCCTTGGCCTTGTATCAGTGGAAGGAGAACAGTGCTGAAAAAGCAAGCAATGTATATGCAAGAATTGCCACGTAGAGAAAGTGACACCACAACTGCTGACAGCCTAATAATTAAGGAGCATTCGTTAACATAATGATGCAGTTGGCCGGACTGGAAGATAGTAGTATTCTTATTAATGAGATTTTTTTTTCACTTTTTTTTTTTTCTTGTTTCGGAACTTTTGTTTGTTTGTTTATTTATTTTTATGGCCAGCTCAGCCTGCCCTGAGGGCAGGGCTGGCACAGCATGTGGTGCTGGGGATCGAACCGCGGTCCCTGCAGCCGCCCAAGCTTTCCTAAGCAGGTCCTTTAGACCACTGAACCATCCCGCCAGGGCCCATTAATGAGATTTTGAGCAATACTGCAATATGAAAGAAATGTTTATCATAAAAATTAGAAATTTTGATGTTTGTTCTTAGCTTTTACAACAGTGTTTTATTCTTTCTTCCAGAAATGTGAAGACTAGCTTCCCTGACTAAAAAAAAAAGAAAAAAAAAAAAAAAAGGCTGGCAAATTGCATTTAATGCTTTTGAATTGGGATTGTTAGATGGGTTTTATATATTTGAAAATGACTACAGCATTTGTGTATCCATACTACTAGTGAGACAAGAGTACTAAAAAAATCCCTTCCCACATGTCGAACATGTAGGTTTTCCATCTTGGGCCAAGTTTATGCACCATTTTCTAATTTTCCAACTCGTTCATTTTGTAAGCACACACTGAGTTTAGTTGTCCCTGTGAACTTGAACAATCAACCAATGCTTCCTCAGAATCACTGGCACGAACCTGGCTTCTGGAACAGCCTGAAAGCTCTTGGGCTCTTACTCTGCTGAGACTGCTCTCACTTCTCACGTAGTCTAGAAGCCCTGGCAGCCACCCACAATGCTGGGTGAGAGGCTGAGAGGCCACCGCAGGTGGTGACCAGCTCTTTCTTTGCATGGCCACAGAGTTCTTCGGAGAACACTGGTGCAGTGGGCCTGCTATGGCCAGCGGCGTATCTGCTGCCTCAGAGTTGCTGTGTTTCCAAGCTAATCTTTTCCTGGCTCATTTTTATTCTTAGATTTTATTGCCCTGTAAAAATACAAATATCAGAAGCAGCACGGGTTTACTCTGAGAGGATATTACTGACTTAATCTCATGAGATATCGTGAGTACCATACATTTATTTTCGGCCGTTATCAATGGGATATTTCACATTAATCAAGGAGGATATGATTCAGCTGGAGAAACTGTTTGGTGCTGCTGTCAGTTTTTCCTGTGTATGATTTCATCATCTTTTTTAATTTGATGGTAAGAAAATGTCTTCAGAGTCTGTGTCAGAATAAGATCCAGGAAAGGGGAAAGTGATCTATATTCCTAATTTAAGAACCTGTTTCCCATGATCAATATCTGCATCAAAGGTGTAGCTTTTATTCTTTCACTTTACATCAAGATCAAGCAGCACTTCTCACCCATGTATCTCCTCTACTAAATATTTAATTTGTTATCCTTTTATTTTAAGCTGCGATGAAGGACCTATTGGTTTGTAACAGAAGATGGTTAACTTTTTTTTTGACTGAATTTGAGTGCTTCTGGAACAAGGCAGCAAATTGAGCTGAAATTGGACATTTTGGCTACTTATCATTCAGCTCAATGATAAGGTAAATATGCTCATTTAAATAATCTTCGGATCAAGTGTCCAAGGAACACCTTATTTAAAATGAGATAATTGCTTGTTCATTTATGGGGGAAATAGGTACGGTGAGTTTAAGCGCTTGATGAAAGTTTCAAATCTGTATTGGTGTCATGGGACAGATAAGAGCCCCCCCCCCCTGCATAGGGCTGAGGCAGACATTTTGCATCTACTTAATTTTTATGAATTTATACAAGATTTTCATATACTATGCAAATGGTACCTTAATGAAGAATGAGGAGAGGTAGCTTTTATTAATTCAGTTCTCTAATGTTTTAAAAATATTTCTTACACTCTAGCATTCTCCTCCGTAGCATCAAGTACTGCTGCAAGATGAACTCCAAAGAGATAGTCTCCAAAAGGCAGGGACCTCAAATTGTCAGCTTGTGCTAGTCAAGTTCACGCTGGCCTGCGCTCAAGGAAAAGCAACTAGTCATATGGACTTCTGGGCTCTGATTGGTCAAAGCCCTGGCTTCATAGCTTCAGAGGAATCCTCATGCTTTGAGGGATGATTCAGTTCCTGTGAGAAGATATTCTTTACTTAGAAGGAGGAATACTTTTCCTGCTTAGAGAAAAGTGTCCTTGTGGTTTTGACCACCAAGAGGCTGTTATCTGGATTAGTTCTCTGAGTCTTCCTGCCGCCTGTTATGCTTGGCATCTAGCTGTGCAGCCCAGGAACTTCCTGGAACGGGCCTTGATGTTGCTCTGATTGTGGGTGCACCATTCCTTTTGAAGGGTGGATTGCACCTTTCTTGCTTCAGTTGCTTTGGGTCCATGGGCTAGAACCCCTAACCCTAATCCAAGCGAATTAAACTCTTTTGGGAATTGAACACTACATTTGCTCAGTGATAACTTTAGGATTACTAAATTGGAAGTGAAATAGATATGAAAGCTTAAATGTCTAAGGAATTTGTTGGGAGAGGGAGGAAGAATGCTTTCTCTGATAGCACTTGGTTTTCAGGGTGGTCAGGGAACAGCTCTCTGTTGGAAAGAGAGCTCTGAGAATAAAAGTGGACACTGAACAGGTAAAGTCCTAAGACTTTTTCCTAATTTACTTGATCATTTTCTTGACTGCACTCAGAGAAGTACGCCCTCTCTAAATTACTAAAATGAATTTATTTTTGCTACTGGCAAATTTTGAAAAAATATTCTCAGAAAGTCTTACAGTTTTATTAGATTAAGAACCAAGATTCAGAGGCACCAACATGACTGAATAGAGGAGCCTGTTCAACGCTACTCAGAGACATTCAAGCAGAACACCGGTAACTGGAAGAAAGGGCAGGGGCATACACCATGAAACTAAACCCAGTTCTGAGGTAGACACTAGTAGATCAAGCCAAAAGCATAGAAGAGATTTCATAAAGCAGCCAGCCAGCCCACCCAGAAGTAGGTGTGTTGCCAGATCCGGATGGCTACCTGTCATACTTGGAATCTTAAAAGAAGAGAAGAGGAAAAGGAGGAGAAGGAAGAGGAAGAAGAAGGGGAAGAGAGAAAGAAGAGGAGGAGGAAGATGAAAGAATATGCTACAGTCCAGCTGTAAATTCTGCTGACACAAATGATCAGCCATCTTTCCCTTTCTCATTGTTTTGTTTTTCTTTTCCTTTTTAAACTTCCTGTTTCTTCTGTGCACAAGAGCTTTATCTGGAACAACCAAAACAAAATTACATTAAAAAAAAAAAAAAGTCTGGCCAGGTAGCTCAGCAGATTAAAGCACCTGCTTAGGCAGACACAGGAGCTAGGGTTCCATCCATAGTGTGCCATGCCAGGCCTGCCCCACACTGAGATGGCAACTGAGACTGGGCATGGTGGCACATGCCTATAATCCCAGCACTTGGGAGGCTGAAAACTAGGAGTCCGATCTGTGTAGCGAGACCCTACAGACCCTATATTGAATATATTAGTATATATATAAGGAGAAGTTAAGCACCCTCCCCCCACTTGGGAGAAGAGTAGGAATTGGGACTGAGCAGACTTGAACTGCGACAGCAGGAGCAGAGGACTAGACCATATCATAGCATCCCACCCCACTCTTCAACAAACGATCTGAGAGGACAGAGACTTGCCAGTGGAGAGGAAAACAGAAAGCCAACCAAAGACCAGGAGGAGCCAAAGGTGCATGGGACTGGGAGCAGAACCCTGTCTCTGTCTGAAAACAGCATAGTGCATAGAAAGGGACACTGCCAAGAAAAACGGGGTAATGAGTGTGGTCCACTAAGGCACATATACAGAGTACTGGATAGAGACTCGACCTAGGCCCCCACCTCTGGAGGCCAACATCATCCTCAAATCTAACACAAACTCTACTGCAGCCTTGGCAGTGGTAGCGAGTGGTTTTGGACTCTCAGTGGACACTAGAAGAATTTTGGCTTTATTTTATTGTTTTTTCTTCTTTTTTTTCTTACTAGTTTGTGCTCTGTTTCACATTCCTTTTATTTTTATTTTGTCTTTTACCTATATGTTTGGACTAAAGTATTTGTCTTCTTTCCCTGTTTCCTCAGTTTCCCTCTTTAAGCTTAATCATATTTTCATGAGTGAATAGTCTGTCTAATTTTTCTGGTCAGCTTCAATAATCACTTGCTTATTCCTTTATTCTTGCTCTTCTGCCCTCTTCTTTAGCTTTCCGTAACTTGCATGATTGTTCTTCATATTCTAACCTGGCTTTTACTCCCCACATCCCAGTTTTCTCTGTTGTATCCACTGCCCTTAAATTTCCCCACCCCAGGGTAAAACCAGTCTACCAAGGGAAAACACTTTGCATACAAGCTCTTAATATTCAGTTCTGTTATATAACTCTACATTTTGTTTCTATGATTAAACACACCAAATTGAAAGTTAAAACTGTTTGTCAGTTTCCAAATTGTGTTTGATTCTAATGTCAGTGTAATTATACTACTTTAACTAGGATATCATAACTGTTTTACTCAGTTGTTCTCACTTTGGTAACAATACTGGGAAGTCCTGAAGTAACAACCTCGCCAAACACCAAAGGACTGGGGACTGAGCCAAACACAAACCAACATCTCACTCTTAAGTAACTGGAAGGGTGGGATCGCGGAACAGACTTAAACCAAGTATCTTCTACATACAGAAGTCATTCCTGAAGAACAAATCACATGTAGAGTCCTCCAGATTAGTAATGAAGCCACTTACTATAAAAACAACAAGGATCAACACACACACACACACACACACACACACACACACACACACACACACACACAATTTAGAAGTAGAAAATGAGAAGGCAAGAAGCAAACTGCAATACCAGACCTCCAACCCATAAAGAATAAGTCCAGGACAAAATCAGATAGAGGAAAACAGAAGACACTTCTGAAATGATAATAGCCAAAGTAAAGGAACAAATCTATGACACTATATTGGAAATCAGATCAGAGATAATCTCTCAGATGAAAAAGAAATGTCAACATTTATAAAGGAATTGCTTAACAAATCTAGAGTAGAGAGAGATGATGATAGAGAATAGAAACTATGTAGTAAATGAATAGAACACAAAAAACGGATTTAAGCATATCCAGGAAATTAAAAATTCCGTTGAGAACTGGAAAAACCACTTGAACAAAAATGAAAACTGACTTTCAGATCTTGAAGACAAGATTTTGGCTATTGATCATGAGAGAAAAGATCTCTTGAAAATAGTAAAAGATCATAAAATAGCATTTCAATAGCTGTGATACAGTGCAAAGAAAAATAATATAACAATAATTGATGTTAATCAGGAGTCAATACACATGACATGAAGGAAACTATTTGAAGAGATAATTTTCCTAAGCATAGGAAAATAACCTGACATACAGCGAGTCAAGCATATGCAGCTCCAATTAGCCACAATCAAAATTAGTCTACACACAAATATATACTAATCAAGCTTAGAGAAATTCAGTAAAGAACAGAATACTACAAACTGTTGGAGAAAAGAAACATCATCTGTAAAGGAAAGCCTATCAGAACCGTGGCAGACCTCAACACACTCAATTCAAGATGAGCTGGAAGTGAAATATTTTAAGTTCTGAAAGAAAATAACTTCCTACCCACATTTCTGTACCCTACAAAACTATCTTTCAAAATTAATGGTAAAATATGATATTTCCATGACAAAGAACAAGTGAAAAGAATTCATGACCAAAGGAACACTACAAAGGATACAGACAGGCATTCTAGACATAGATAAAGTCCAAGAACAACAGTAAGTCCAAAAACAACAACAGATATAAATCACCAGGCAGGACAAGCAATTAAGCACAGGGAAAATGAAGGGAACTGATAGTACAAAAACAATGCAAGTGAAGTCAATACATACCAGTTGCAAAAGACAATGTAAATTGCTCAATTCACCAGTTGAAAGAAACAGACTGGCAGAATGGATCAAGGAACAAGATCCAACAATATGCTGTATACAAGAAAAACATTTTACTTGAAAAGAAATTCATAGACTAAAACTCAATGGGTGGAAAATAATACTTCATTCAATGGGAAACCAGGAAGAAGTACTTTGCAGACAATTTGAGCTTCAAACTAAAAGTGATCAAAAGAGATAAAGGTCACTATATTCTTGTTAGAGAAAAACTTTGAGAGATAGCAATTATAAATTGTTTTATTCATTTACCAGATAATTTAGTAAAATCATTTTTGTTACTCAAGTAATGCCTAATTGAGTGATCTCTTGTCATTATGATCTTATTCAATTACTACATTGACAAGTTGTAAACATAAATGAAATAAAACTTTTCAGCTACATAAAAATATGTATGGACCAAATATGTGAGTACCTAATTATATAAGACAAATATTAATACACATGAAAATTCAAGTGAGTGGGCTAGGGAGATAGCTCAGTGGAAAAAGTGCTTGTCTATTAAGCACAAGGTCCTGAATTCAATCCCTGGTATCACTAAAAAAAAAAAAAAAAAAAAAAAAAAAAAAAAAAAAAAAAAAAAAAAAAAAAAAAAAAAAAAAAAAAAAAAAAAAAAAATCAAATGAGCAATAATGTAATTGTAATGGGGAACCATAATATCCCACTGTTACAAATAGATAGATCAACCAGAAAAAATTCAGCAAAAAATATAAGAACTCAACCCAATGTATAATAAATGCACTTAACAGATGTTTACTGAATGTTCCACACATCAGCATCACGATAAACATTCTGTTGAGCTCCACATAGGGCAATCTTTAAAACAGACCATATACTAGCCCGTAAAATATGTTTAAGTAAATGTAAAAGATTTTAAATTATCTCATTTGTATTATCTGACCATAGCACAATGGAATCGGATATTCAACTTCAGCAAAAGAAATCACAAATACTACACAAACTTGTGGAAATTAAGTAACACTCTCTTGAACAACCCATGGGTCACAGGTGAAATTAAGAAAAAATTAAACAATATCTACAATTAAACAAATAATGTAGATACGATATACCAGAAACTGAGGGACACAAGGAAAGCAGCTATAAGAAGGAAATTTGAAGCAGTGAACTCTCACATTAGGAAGACAATGAGAAAAAATAAATATCCTCATGCTGTTTCTACCAAAAGAAGAACAATGCTAATACAAAGCCCATAAAAGGAAGGGAATTATAAATATCAGAGCAGAAATGAACATAACAGAGAACAAAAAATAATTAAAAGAATTAATGAGTAGAAAGAATTTGTTCTTCGGGAAAAAATAAATTTATACAGTTAGTCAATTTTACAAAAGAAATAGAGGAAAGACTCAAATTCGCGCAATGCGACAAGAAAGGGGTAAAATAACCACAAACTGCCGGAAAATTCAGTTCATCAATACCTATTTTAGATTTTTATTGTTGTTGTTTAGGGTCTCACTATGAAGCTTGGACTCATAGTGATCCTCCCATTTTCTGCTGCCCTACTGCTGGGATTATTGGGTGCGCCACCATGCCTGGACTAACAATACCTATTTGGAAAATCTTTACTCGTATAAGATGGAAAACACAGAGGAAATAGATTCCTAGATATATATGAATTACTAGAGCTGAATTAAGAAGATATAAAAATTTGGGAAAACCTAATATCAAGGGCTGATGAGATAGCTCAGTGGACTAAGTCCCTGCTTAAGCAAGCACAGAGACTGGGGTTTGATCCTCAAAACTACAATCATACTGGCCCTGCCCCTGGGCACAGATATGGCCACTGAAACTCAGTGCAGTGGCACATGCCTTAATCCCAGGCAACATCTTCCCATTTTTTAAAATCTTCTATGATCTCTTTTTTCAGAGTACTGTAGTTTTCATTGAATCGATCTTTTACTTTTTTAGTTAGATTAACTCCTAAGTATTTCGTTTTCTGCAGTGCAATTATAAAAGGTATTGTTTCTCTAATTTCCCTCTCAGTGTGTTTGTTATCTGTATATAGGAATGCTGTTGAATTTTGGGTGTTGACTTTGTGTTCTGCTATGCTACTGAATTTGCATATTAATTATAGTAGCTTCTTGGTGGAGTTTTTTGGGTCTTCCAAGTAAACTTTCATGCCATCTCTAAATGATAGTGTAACTTAATCTTTACCTATTCTTATTCCTTTTCTTTCTCACTCTTGTCTAATGGCTATAGCTAATGCTTCCAGAACTATGTTGAATAGGAGTGTTGATAGAGGATAGCCTGGTCTTGTATTAGATCTTAGAGTAAAAGACTTCAGTTTTTCCTGTTTTAGAATTATGTTAGCCATTGGATTGTCATAGATAACTTTTATCAAATTGGAGTAGAGGTTATCTATTCCAATTTTTTCTAGTACTTTGAACATGAATGAGTTTTGGACTTTCTTACAGGCCTTGTCTGCATCAATTGAGATGATCATGTAGTTTTTTTCATTTGGCTCTATTGATATATTACATTTATACATTTGTGTTAGTTGAACCATCCTTATATTCATGGAATGAATTCTACCTGGTTGTGATATATAATCCTTTTTTTTTTTTTTTTTTTTTTTTTTAAATGGAATCAAGGATTGATCTCAGGCCCTTGTGCTGGCCAGGCAAGTACTTATTGTACTGAGCTACTTCCACAGCCCCTATAATCTTTTAAATGATTTGCTGTATTCTATTTGCAAGGATTTTATTGAGGATTTTTTGCATCTATGTTCATGAAGAGGTTGGCCTGTAGTTCTCTTTTTTAGTTGCATCTCTCTTGGGATTTGTTATCAGTATAATACTTGTCTCCCAGACTGATTTTGGAAGCATTGTTTCCTTTTCAATTTCAGTGAAGAGTTTAAGGAGTATTGGGATTACATCTTCTGTAAATTTCTTGTAGAATTAAGTGGTGAATCTATCAGGACCTGGACATTTCTTTGTTGGTAGGTTTTTTTTGTTGTTGTTGTTATTATTACATTTTATATTTCATTGGCTGCAATTGAGTTATTGAGGGTTTTTGTATCTTCTTGATTCAGTTATGGTAAAGTGAACCTTTTTAGGAATCTGATCATTTCATCTGTGTCTTCAAATCTGTGAGAGTATAGATTCACAAAGTAGTTATTAATGATCTTTTGAATCTCCACTGATGTGGTAATTTCTTCCTATTCATTCCTTGTTGCTTGTATTTGAGTTTTTTCTTTCTTCTTTTTGATGAAGTTAGCTAGGGGCTTATCAATTTTATTTAATCTTTCAAAGAACTGGCTTTTTCATTTACTAATACCTTCCATTGTTTTTTGTCTCAATTGAATTGATTTCTACTCTAATCTTTACAATTTCTCCCCATCATTGGGCTTTGGTTTTGGTTTGTTCTTCCTATTTTAGTTGTATAGGTGCAGCGTTGGAGTATTTATTTGATCCTGTTCTATTTTCTTAATGTGTGAGTTCATAGCTATAAGTTTTTCTCTAAGAACTGCTTTCACTGCATCCCATGAATTCTGGTAGCTTTTCTTTGAATTGTAGATATTGTTTAATTTCATCTGTAAACTCCTTGTTGCTGTAGAGGGTGTTGTTTAATTTCTATGTATTTCTGGTTTTCTTGTGTTTTTTGTCATTTATTTCCAGTTTCAGTGTACTGTGGCCTGACAATATGCCTGGGATAATTTCTGTTTTCTTACATATATTAAGCATGACCTATGGACTAATATGTGGTCTATTTTAGAAAATGTTCCATGTGTAGCTGAAAAAAATGTGTATTCAGAAGTGGTTGGGTGAGGCACTCTATATATGTCCACTAAGTCCAGTTGTTTCAAGCTCTGGTTCAGTTCTGCTCCTTCTTTGTTAATTTTTTTGTCTGATTTAACCTATCTTTTTGGGCTAAAGGGGTGTTAAGATCTCCTGCTATGATTGTGGTATTCAGTATTAGATTTTTCATGTTCATTAAGATTTACCTTATGTAGTTGTGTGCTCCTGTGATTGGTGCATATATATTTATGCATGTTACCTTTCCATCTTGAATTTCTTTTCCTAACTAGTATGTAGTGGCCATCTTTATTTCATTTGATCAATTTTGGTTTGAAGTTCAGACTGTCTGCAAACAGGATTGTTATCCTTGCTTTTTCTGAGTTACAGAGGCATGTAGTATTATTTTTCATCCTTTGACTTTCAACCTATGAGTTTCTTAGGGAGTTCAGTGTATTTCTTATATACAACATATTGTTGGATTTTGCTTCCTAATTCACTGTGCCAGTCTATTTCTTTTAATTGGATAATTAAGTTCATTTATATTGATGGTTATAATTGAAATGTATTGACTTATAATTGATGTTGTTTTTACCTACTATAGCTTACCCCATTTTCTCCTGTGTTTAATTGGTTCCCCTATTTGGCAGTTTTTTTCTGCTCTCATTCAGTGAGTTTTAGTCATTTTGATCCCTCTCCAAAATATGTTTTAGAAGTCTATGTAGGGTTGGATTTGAAACCATGAAATTCTTTACTTGTTCTTTGTCATGGAAGTATTTCTCTTATCCCTCATATTTTGAAGAGAATTTTGTGGGTATAGCAGTTTGGGCTGGAATTTGTTTTCATGGAGGACTTGAAGCACTCTGCTCCATGATCTTCTTGACTTCATGGTTTGTGAAGAGAAATCTGCCATTATTCTGATGGGGTTTCCTTTAAATGTGATCTGTTTCTTTTCTCTATCACCTTTTAGTATATATTCTTCTGCTGGATTTCTATGATCTTGACTTACATGTCTGGGTGTGTTTTTCATTGGGTTGATGTTATTTGGAGTTCTATATGCTTCAGTTATTGAATGTCAGATTGTTTTCTCATATTTGGGACATCTTCTGCTATTACTTCTTCCCATATTCTTCTAATATCATTTGTACTGATTCCTTCTTTCTCATTGATGTCTATTAGTGTCATGTTGTTCATTTTTCATCATCTTGCAGATGTTGAATTATTATTCCCTTCACTCTCATTGTTCTTAAGAGATTCTTCCCAACATTTTCACTAGCTGCTATTATGTCTTTAAGGTCTGAAAATTTATCTTCACTTTTGCTCATATGGTGTTGCCAGCTTGTGATTGAGATTTTATTTTCCTGTATATCTTTTTGAAACTGCTGCATACAATCTATTTCTTCCCTATGTTGCTCATTCAAAGATTCCATCATTTTTCTATTCTCCCCTAATTTTTATCAATGTCTTCTTTAGAAGCATTAGTAAATGTTTCAGCACACTTATCCTTTCTTTTTCTACTTCAGAGATTATACTACTCTGAGTACCTTTCTGCAGTTGTTCTTTTACTTCAGACGCTATTATTCCAGAGATGTCTTATTTTTTACTTCAGAGATTATTTCTGATCTGAGGTGCTCTATACATGTCTGCATTTGTTTCTTTACTTCTGATGCCATTAATCATATATTTTTTCAATGTGATTCCCATTTTCTTCTATGATAGCATCTCCTGCATTTGTTTTGTGTGGGCTTGTGGCCTGAGATTGCAGTTTGCTCCTTCTCTTTGCCATTTTGTATAACATTGTTCTCTGACTTTTGGTGTAGAACTTTGGTAAAGTTATGTCATTAGCACCTACTGAAACTTGGGTACGAATCTACCAAGTTTGATGTTGTCCAGATGTGCCTGGCTGGGTCTGGCTGATGTGCTCAGCTTCTTTCTGCAGCAACTTGTGGAAGTGAGCCTGCTGTGCTTCTCTGGCAAGATGTTCAGCTCCTGGATGAGCTGGGAGCCTCTGATATCCAACTGCTCTGTAGGAAATCTTGCTGCAGGGTTCCACAGCAGATTCTGGGGATGGGTACTGGGCAGGGAAGAACTTTTGGTGAAGTGTGGGTACAAACCAAGTGTTTCTACCTGCACGCCTGCCAGTCTGGGTTCTGGGTGGGGAAGAAGTTTATATACATTTTTTTATTTAGTGCAGGGCCTACGTGGTCTCCCTACACAGACTGGACTTGCAGTGATCCTCCTGTTTTCAGCCTCCCGAGTGCTGGGATTACTGAGCTGCACCACCACAGCATGCTGTGGGTTGAGCCACAGTCCCTGTGCCTGCCTAAGCAGGCTGAACTACCTAGCCAGCTCTAGGAAATTAGTTTTAAAACATACAACAGATATTATGAAATGGGAAGAAAGTGTTCAGAAGGAATGGGATGAGTGAAAGATAAAAGGACAATATGGAAAAGGGAAAAATGCAAGTCATTTAGAGTATTATTGTTTCTTCATTCATTAAAAGGAAGTTTTAGGCGGGGCGTGGTGGCTCACACCTGTAATCCCAGCACTCGGGAGGCTGAGGCAGGAGGATTGGTGTGAGTTTGAGACCAGCCTGGGCTACAAAAGTGAGCTCAAGGCCAGCCTCAACTGCATAGCAAGACCCTGTCTCAAAAAGACAAAAATAAATAAATAAATAAAAGGAAGTTTTATGCTAATGTCAATTTGAGAAATTGTTATGCTTATATAACTACTATAATAACACCATGTAATGGGTCAGCTGTTGTTATTCTATTTTTTATTACAAAAATTTGTTTTACTTTTCTCTGTAAAAGAAAATAATGAAATGAAAAAATAACGAAGATTATACTATATTTTCATTTTTAGTTGATCTATAAATATTGAATAGAATTCAAAATATATCTCAACATTTGTGCCTGATATGAATCTGAGATATATGAAAAGCACAAAAACTAGAAATTAATTTTTATTCTTTAGTAAGCCAACATGGTAGGTTTTGAGAGAACTGAATTAAAACACAAATCTTCTCCAACCAACAAAAGCATTTCTTTCCCCTTTCTTTGGGGAAAGAAAACAGTTTTATTATTGCATAAGCATTCTACCAGTATGTGATGCACATTATTTGAAATGCACTGAAAAACTAGAAAATACTGAGGGAGACCTCATCCCCTTAAGCCAAGCAGTATAACTCATTATATACATGTTTTAAAGAAAGATAATATCTATCCTCAAATAATAGGCCTCGACAACACTATTTGTCACACATAATTCATCATAAATTTATCTGGTAATTGGGGTGAGCACACAGGTCAGCTAATTGGCTCTATCCAGAAGAAAAACAAATTTCTCATGGTTTTTTGACAGAGTTAGTTTTGCAGCATAGAGCAAGGTGGCCTGTGCAGTGAGCTGCTTGCGTGCCCATGGAAACCAAAGTGGAAGGTAAGGCTCCAGCTCCCTTTATGTTTGCATTCCAGAGATAGTTTCCAGGGTCTGAAGAAAGGCACTGCTAAGTCTTAACACTGACAAGAGGACTACTTGGTCCTCAAAAGAAGTTACAATGTATTTCAAAAAATTAAGAAAATACTACACATAGAATATTTCTGAGAACCGTATTCTGAGAAAAAGGTGAGGGAAATGTACTTCCCACTTTCAACAGGGAGCATTCAGTGTCTTATTTTTAATTTGTTTTTGTTCTTACATGTGCAAGTCTTCAGAAAATCCATTATTTGGTTTCACAATATCTGCTAATAAAATCTGGTGTGTAAATGTTTATCTCTGAGTATTGAGACCATGTGTAATACTTTGATGAGTGTATCTGGGCAGTGAGCTAATTTCCCTGGAAATCTGGGAAGTCTTATAGTAGTCTCTGCATTTGTCTAAGGAATGGAGTTACAGGCAAGAAATATATATATATATATATTCTTCATTATATATATATATATTCAACATTCAAGGGTTATTTCAGCAACAAAACTCTCTCTCTCTCTCTCTCTCTCTCTCTCTCTCTCCCTTTTTGCTATATCTACATTACTAACTCCTAGCAATAGCTGAACATTCTTAGGTCTCCACATTATACAACATTCCATGATTTCACCATCAGCAATTCCAGTGAAGTTCATTTGAGGTGGAACCCACATATTCATGTCTTAGAAGATGTCTACTGTTGAGCTAGAATTATTTCTTTATTTCTTTATTTTAGTGAAGGGTCTACAAGGTGTTCAGGATCTCACTCCTAGATTGGAATCATAGTGCTCTATCTGTTACAGCCTCCCAAGGGCTGGGATTATAGGTGTGTGCCACCATGCTCAGTCTCAATTGCTGTCTCAGTGCTCCCCAGAAGCGGTTCTGGCACAGCAAGCCCTGGTATCGAACCCCCAGCTTCTGTGCCTGCTTGCAGGCACTTTAATCCACGGAGCTATTCGGCCAGCCTAGCAGCTAGAATTTTGAACCACTGATGCAGAGCGAATGATTGGTTTTCCTTAACCATAAAGCATTCATTAACCATATTAATTGCCCATTGTCTGTGAGCTGATCTCATGCTGGTCTACTTGGAATGCTTGGAACTTACTTTTACTTCAGTGGATCAATCATGTAACAAAGGAGGACCACTCTATGGTTACCAATATCATGCTACTACCAATAGCTGTAAATATAAGCTACACATTTATAGTCTTTACATATTTAGTCCATGACTTCAGTGGGAAGGAGACAGAGAGGGAGAGAAAGATGGAGAAAACTTAGGGGCATATGTCTTTCAGGTTGAGAAGAGGAAGAAAGGAGATGGATTTAGTGGGCTTTCACCAGAAAATATGGGCAGTTACAAAGGATCTTTTGCTTTCAGTGCAAAAATAATTTATGCTATCCTAAAAGACCGCTAGAATACTTTTGGAACTTTTCATCTTTTTGGCACATAACTTTCTACTCCTCCCAAAGGCCCCATGAGATTTTTTAATGTACAGTAATGTTTTTGTTTTAAAGGGCTGACATTTAACCAGAAGTCTACCTAAAGATGATCCAGAGAATGCTAGTTGTCTACAATGTTTCACACTTAAAGAAATCACAGTGAGTTAAGTCAGAAATTCTATGCACTATACTCTTAAGTATACTAACATGTTAAAGACCCCAAGAAGCCTGAAATAATGAAATCTAACCAGGGTGTTGGCTCAGCAGCATAAGTACCTGTCTGGCAAGTGCAAGTGCAAGGTCCTGAGTTCAATCCTTGGTACGTCCTGTAAATAACTAGAAATAACGAAGTCTATTGAGTTTTAACCTAGTGTTCTCTAAATTGACAAAATCAAGAAGTACTTTGTATCATGACAGTCTGTAGAGCTAGAAATCTACACATGTTGAGGAATGCCTCATTAACCTAGCCTGTCTGCATTATATTTGTTACCTAGTTACTGTACTTTTATTCTTATGGACGTTTATTCATTTGGGTTATTGAAGACCTATGGAAAAGAAGGAGAAATTGATTCTACAAAAACAGGAAAGAGAGGAAGGTAAAGCTAACACAGGTTATGCGTACACACATAAACACACACAGAGGGACAGAGGGACAGAGAAAAGGAGGGAATGAGAAAGAGAGAGAGAGGGAGGGGGAGAGAGGGAGAGAGAGAGAAGGAGGAAGGGAGACAGAGGGAGAGGGGGAGAGGGGAGAAGGGAAGAAGGGGAGAGAGGAGAGAGATTGCAAGTTTAATTAAAGACTTCACATAAGTTATCTAATTTGAAGGAAAGGGAAGAGAATAAAAGATTAGGCTGAGTCACTGAGTTTGTGACTTCACAATTCCTACTGCATTGACAACTAGGTACAATCTAATCTTCAGATGGCTTACTCAAAAGAATTATGACACATATGAGCTCAGCTGGAGAAAAGTGTTTTAGAAGAAGACTTAACACAAAGAAATAAATTTCAAGTTCTTTGTGATGGCTTTAGAACATTTCTCTGATTTCTCTTTTGGACACAGTTATCAACAACATTTCAGTTTTTAAAGTCTCATTTGGGTAATACTTTCATTATATCTCTCAGCTACTTCTTTACCTAGTAAATATTTATCCTAATGAAAATCCTAATTGGCTATAATCTCTCTGTAGCTAGAAAGTCCTTCTTCATTATTACATATTTAGAGAGACAAAAAGACACAAAAGACACTGATGAGAAGGATTTATAAAATGTGCAGTAATTCTAGAAGTATGAATTTGATTTCTGTCTCTGTAACTCTTTTCTCATTGCTGAAACAAATACCCAATGCTCAAATGAAGGAAAGAAAGGTTTATTTGGCTCAAAGTTACTGGAGGTTTCAGTCCATTCTTGGCTGGCTCCAAGGCAGATTGGCACATGGCAGAGAGCAGCAGTTCATGGCGGTGTAACAGCAGCAGAGAGAGGGTCTGTCTCACTTGTGTTACAGTCAGGCTATCAGCCCCACGTTCAGTGTAGCACTCACACCCATAACCCCAGCAATACTGAAGCATACAATCCAGGTGGTCGCTCATAATCCCAGTAGATCAAGAGTTAATCTTGAATTCTAGAAGTCCCCACCCCATGACTGCATGAGGCTTTTAGGGGACAACTAGACGCAAACCATAACAGTTTTCAAAATGCCTTCATTTTGGAAAGCATTTTGTGTACCTAATATGCTGTGGACTGGGCAACTGCGAGTCTTAGTGTGCACTTGTACAAAGTTAAATAATTTGCCCAAGATCACATTGCTAGGATAGTCTGAATTTTAACTCAGTTTCCTGTTCCAGATTTTGATCCCAATTTCTAGTGCATGTGCAACTTCTTTTACTAGTCCATTACCTTCTACAGTGAATTAATATTCAAAATTCATGGCACCAACAAATCTCTGCCTCTGCCTCGGCCTCTGTCTCGGTCTTGGTCTTTCTCCCTACCTATCTATAGGACCCTTGAACATGGTTTAGTGGCATATCCAATATCCAACCTTTGAGATCCTAGTTTGTGAGTTAATTTCTCTTTGGTCTTCTCAAAGTAGTCACTACTATGGTGGGCAGCCTTACCCCTTTTGCTATATTACTACCTCTCAACACTAACTGAACATTCTTAGGCCTCCACATCACACAACATTCCATGATGTCGCCATCAGAAATTCCAATGAAGTTTATTTGAGGTGGGATCCAGATACTGATGTCTTAAAAGATGTCTATTGTGGAATTAGGATTTGAACTACTGATGTAGAGCAAATGATTGGTCTACTAGGACCTTCATTTACCATAATCATTGCCCATTGTCCACAAACTGATTTCATGCTGGTCTCCTTGGAATTCTGGGAACTTACTTTTACTTCAGTGGACCACTTCATGCTTGCCAACATCATGCAGCTACCAAATAACTGTAAATGTAAGCTACACATCTAAACCTTATGTATTTAATATATGACTTCAGTGGAAGGAGATAGAGAAGGAGAAAAAAATGAAGGAAAAAATTTAGGGGCATATGTCTTTCAGGTTGAGGAGAAGAGGTAGAAATAAGGAGATGGAAATTATGTTAATTCATTAATAACTAATGGCCATTGAGGATGTTCTATATTCCAGGTTCTATTTTAATTTGTTTCTATAATTCTTATTCAATCTTCATTAAATACTTATAAAGAGGGAACCAATGCTTTCTCCTTTTCACTGATGAAGAACCTGGGCTTAGAGTAGTTGGTAGATCTGGAATTGAAAGTGAAATCTGATCAAGTTTGGAACCCATGCGCTGACCACCTAGTTATTTGTATGAGTTTTCTAGTACCCTGTAATAAATGGCCACAGACTCAGGGTTTGAACAATACATATTTCTGCATGTGAAAAATCAGGTGTGAGGGGCTGGCCAAATAGCTCAGTGGATTAAGGTGCCTGTAAGCAGGTGCAGGGGCCGGGATTCGATCCCTGGGCCTGCCATACCAGCCCCACCCGTGGGGTGTGTAGGGATAATTGAGACTTGGCAGGGTGGCGCACCTGTGATCTCAGCTCTTAGGAGGCTGTAAATAGGCGGATCACTGAGTCTGATCTAGTAGGGGGACCCTGGACACCCTTGTAGACCCTTCCTTAAAATGCAAAAACAAAAGGAAACAAAACAAGAACAGCATGAGAGAGTCCATTCATTTGGCCCTTTCATTTGTTACCCTTCTCACCCCACTTCTATCTTCAAAGTCTGCCATGTTCACTAAGTCTCATGCCACTGTCTCTGTTGGGTTTCTCCAATTTTCCACTTTAATAATCCTTGTAATTATTCAAGTATACCTGGATAATCCAAGATAAGCTCCTTATTTTAAAGTATGATGATTAGCAATGTTGATCCTATCTACATATTCTCAGTTACAGGGATTAGGGTGAAGCCACTGTAGGAACGGGGCTATTACAATACAGAATCTGCTATATTATTCTTTCCCTTTTTCAAAGAGGATGCTTTAGAGTACAGTACTGCATTTATTGAGGTAGAAAATGTTAACAGACTGTTTTAGAAGAACTTTAACAGCAATATGTGGGCTGTGGATATAGCTCAGCGGTATGAGCACGTGACCGGCAAGTACAAACTTCCTAGTTTGATCCCTGATACCAGCCAACTAAACCAAAACCAAACCCACAACTACAACCAAAAAAGTAATATACAAGCAAAAATGACTTACTTAGTAACAGTGAAGAATATGATTTAGGGCTGGGAGTATAGCTCAGTGGTGGAACACTTGTGTGATACACATGGGGCTCTAACTGCCCAGCCCTGATAAAAGAAGAGAGAAAATCTGATTTTAATAAATCACCCTGGACTTGTATAACACTGTGCATTTCACAGAGTATTTTTGCACACTTTGGATCCTGCAAGTCACCTAGGTGTCACAGTTAAGCTTTACTGCCAATTTGATTGGCTGCACAAGAGACTGGTGGTGCACACTTCGGTGTATGTCAGGGTGGAATCACAGGTGTGCGGCCCTGGTGCTGCATCAGGTCCTGGCCCCGTGCTTTCCGGGGTTGTCTTCCTGCTCAGCTGCTTGACCACCATGCGCTACGCACTCGGCTCCACACCACAGTATTCTTGCCTTGCAGCCAGCCCTGAATGCGCTGAATCCTTGGGTCGCCTCCTCCTTCACAATGGAGGTGTCAGGTATTTTGTCCAACAATGAGCAAAGGTACCAGTGTGCCATATAGCCCTCTTCTTGACCTCTTTTTCATTCTTTTGTTTCTTTCTCAGTTTTGCTCACAATGCTTTTTCTAAAATAAATAGCACTAGTACAAATTATGATTTTAATGGAAAATAAATATATTTAAACTCTTCACAGCTTTCAGTTACATTTAGTTTTGCTTTTCATGAAGTCTGTCAGAAGAATTCTAGCCATTATTTGCTGATGGAGGGTCTTTGAGCTGATTTACCTATTCAATAAGAGGAAAGTGACAAATAGGGACTTTTAGGGAGATTCAGGTGAATTTGGTAAAAAAAATAGACCTTTTTCCATATAACAAAGTATACTGAGGGGCCAGCAAGTTAGCTCAGTGCTTAGGCAAGCGCCTGCTTAGGCAAGCTTAGGCAAGCACAGGGACCATGGTTCTATACCAGCACCACATGCTGCACCAGCCCCACTCCAGGGTGGGCTAAGCCAGCCAGAGTCTGGGTGTGGTGGTGCATAGCTATAATCTGAGTGCTGGGGAGGCTGAAAACAGGAGCATCATTAGAAGTCCAAGCTGCGTAGTGAGACCCTCTAGCAACCAAATACATTTTTAAAAAAGTATATTGAGCATTTATTGTATGCCAGGAGCTGTTCTCCACCCTAGTTATGCAGTAATGAATAAAACAGTCAAAATTCCTTGTCTGGGGAGCTTAAATATCAAAAGAGAAGAAAGAGACAGGACCACATGACTATATAGTGTTTAGATCAGAAGTGTTCAGATGAGATTAGAGACCACAGGTACCGAGCTTGGTATACTGGGAGAAGAGCACATATATAATTTTAAATGGAGGGGAAGAAGCAATCGGAAAGGAATAGGAACTGAGTTCAGGAGGTGATGGGAGCCAGATCCTAGGCAAACACTTGAGGACTTTAGTTCTGATTCTGAGATGAGGAGCTAGGTACCAGAAAATGATTACAAACGACCTTAGTTTTGAGAGGCTCACTCTGGCTGCTGGATATGAGGAAAGTAATGACAGAGGGGGAGGGAGAACAGCGAAGGGGCTACTAAAACAGTCCTATCCGATGAGAGCAGCAGAGGTGGAGGAGTCAGAGCATGAACGCATTTTAAAGGTCTGTCTGCAGATTGCTGTTGATGAGAAAGAAGATATTTTTAAAGGACGAATTGAAACTCATTTATAGTCTGATAGGAGACAAAAATCTAATGATACAGGGGACAGGGCAATCACAGAAACAATGCTCTTGAGGAGCTAACAGAGAGGGCACAGGGATGCAGCCCAGTGGAACACTGGCCTTACGCAGGACTCTGGGAATCAACAGCCAGAAAGCAAAGAGGCAGACATAGCTGCAGGTGGATTGCTGGATATGGTGAGGACATGCGGCCGTGCCCTGGCGAAGTAACATTTAAGACCATCAGCTCAAATCAAAAAGGGCAAGCACATGGGAAGCTTGGCGGAGGAAGTGTCATGCAGGACAGGAGAAAGAACATTACTCAGGGAAGTGTGCCATTAGGATTGCTGGTTTGAAACCAGCATGGTTTTGTGTTTTCCTTCAGCTTATGTCAATGAGGGAGATTAAAAATCAATCATAATAATTGGGCTATAAGAGTTTTAAATTTTAGGAATATTGTCCCATAATGGAGCATTATGAATGACATCCTTAGTGTAGTCTGCCCTCTGGACATTTTTAAGAGCAGGGAAAATCCTTACTCGGACCCCACAATTTAACGGAAAGAATTTCAGACCTGAGTAATAAGGCTAAGGGGAGGATGTTATTTGAAAAAGGATACAATTGCTGTTTCTCAAATAACAACATATCTTTATCAATCAATGCATGAATTTGAAGCTTTGTAAGTAAGAAACTGTATTTCAGATATTTACTTCCTAAAACACGGTTTTACATAATGTCACTAAATAAAACAAGAAAAAATATGAACCAAGACAGGCTTGAGGGGGTAGGATAATTCTAAGCCTTTTTTCTACTGTACCGTGGTTGTCTTTTAAGTCTGTGATTCATTGAGATGGTTTCTCAACAGAGAAAATGATAAACATCACAAAGAGTCTCCATATTTTATTTTTATAGTTATTTGATCCATTATTGGGAAGCCAAACTGTAACGCTTTGCAGAAATGAGAGTATAGACAGGTCCGCATGACACAGGATGATAATTCTGGTCACTGCTTCCATTTAATGAAGACAAGGAGATGCTTTTCCATCTCTAATTGGCAGGGCTAACATTACAATCTGTTATAATGTTGCTAAAGCAAGAACATTCTGAGAAAATTTTTTCTGACAAAATTTTCTAGACTTCTGAGGAAAATAGTATATACAGAACTAAGAAGACTATCATAAAATGGAGACAACTTAGTGTTCTCTCTTTTTCCTTAACTGGAGATGCTGTTTTATAACAGCTGTATTTTATTTTCCCATACTTTAAAGAACAGAAGTACAATTTGATTAAACTAAAAAAAAAAAAAAGACTTTTGGTGATTTAACAGTGTTATTCTGTGTCAAAACTCCTGGTGCAGATGGCAGAACTGTAAGAGAGGTGAAAGACAAGAATGTTTTGTGACCCACAGTACCATGAGAATCCGGAACCCTGCCTGAAGAGAATATATAAAGATAAACATAAAATAGAATGTAACACAAAGTTATACCACTTACTTACTTTCACATTTGTAATTTATTGTTTTTATCACTGAGTTATTATTACCTAGTTTCTTATTTATTCATCTTCTACCTTATAAAGCAAATGGTACTTGACTTCATGCTAGAATTGAGGATACAGAGATTAGTCCATGCTAATCCTTACTCTTATAGAGCAAAACACAATCTAATCTAAAATAGCCAACCATACAGGGCTGAACAACATGCATGTAGACCTTGAAACTCAATGAAATCCCATTTGAAAGTAGAGCCTTTGTTGCACAATTAGGTCAAAATGAGGTGATATTATACTAGCATAGGACTTAGTCCAACGTCTGCTGCACTGAGGAGAAATGGGAAATTTGGACTTCTGTTGACACAATCCCAACGATTGCTGACAACCACTACATGCTGTGAGAAGACAGGGAAGTAAAATTCTCCTTACTCCCTTCCAGCTTCACAACTGCTATACAATCACTACATATAGTTTTAGGCCAACTAGATTCTGGTAATTGGTCATGAAAAATCCTAGCAAATTAATACAGGTACTGACCCACTTGGATGCTCTACAATAGCCTTGGAATAATTCTCATCTTTTTCACTTTTTTTCTGTGAAATCATGCTGTTGAAATGGGAAAGTATTTACAAAGTTGGGAATGGGAAAGTTGTTCCAGTTGATTTGAGACTGTCTGTATACTCATCCTTTTTCACTCACTTTTACCAAGTATTTTTGTCTTCATTCAGAGTTGATTTTTTTTAAAAAATGTATTTCTGAGAGTTTTCTTGGCTTTCACAGTGAAAGTATTTTGTGGTGGAAATAAGAGCTGTTAGGAGAAGACTTACTAGAAACTAAAGGCATTAAAAAAAAAAAAGAAACTAAACCGTAGGAGAATGGTTTATATTTTTCCCCACATTTCAAATATATTTTGGGAGAAGCAAAGATAGAAAAAAATGATATCAAAGCTTCTGAAAATTAAACGAAATTTCTACTTGGCCACATCTTAATAAATGGGAGCCAGCTAAGCTATATTTCTTTTATCTGCACAAGATGAACGGCAGTTCAATCAATAGATCCAACAACGAGAGCAACCTGTGGCAAGTAGCGCTGCCAATGTCAAATATAGTAAGTACTGGAGAGTACTTTGGCAGGGACAAGTTCTGTGCGAATGCTGTCTTGTGAAAAGCAGATTCTCATGGTAATTGTTGGTGACCATGGAGATCATATTCTAAATTAACATTGTACCCTTGTTGATTTAGAGGTAGGAAATATATTTATTACAAACCCTGATTACCTAGCAACCACTGAGGCAGTAACCCTGTCAGAAACAGCTTCTTCCATAAAACTATGAAGGTCAAGTTACATGTACAGTTGTTTGTTTTGTTTTTGCATTCTAAACTGGACCTGCAAGTAACAGAATATCATAACTATCATTCTTTATACCTGTTGAAAACTAGATTCTTTTGTGAAGGATAGGAAAGAACATTAAAAAATTATTATGGTTCTTGAGAAATAGAAAAAAAATTACTTGCATGGGGTAGATAATTTTATTCTTTCTTCTTTTCCTATATTCCTCCCTATGTAGTATGTTTTCTTTCTGTGTCTCTGTTTTTCTCTCTCAACTCTGAAAACACATATATGCAGAATTATGCAACTAATGCAGCCCATTCTTTTTTATTAATTTTAATGAGAAAGAAATATCAATGAGACAGTTTCAAAGCAGGTTAGTAGAACAGGTGTAATAATTAGTACATTGCATATTGTTGTCTTTGTGACAGTTATTCAGAGTACAAGATGTAGTCTTTAAAAAATTTTTTTTTTTGCAAAACCAGGGATTGAATTTAGGCCCTTGCACTTGCCAGGCAAGTACTTATTCCACTAAGATATTTCCCCAGCCCGTTCAGCCTATTCTTAAGTGGTATTTCTTTTCAAATATTTCTCTCTGAAACAGTTTCCTAGGATAGTAATGCTCAAGATTAATCAAAATACAAATTCACTATGCTACCAAATGTAACTAATTTTCTCGTGTGAATTATTTCATGAGATACACCTGTTGTGAGGATCCAGGCTTAGTTTACTTGTTCATTTCATGCAGTTAAGTGGTAATTCATAGGGCAATAATATTCTTCAGTTATCATAAGTGCTTGTGCACATATTTTAAAATTCTTCTGATTTTCTCACACATTGCAATGTGATAAAAATATGTTAACTGTATAAAGGTGGAGATCTTTATTATTATTATTACTATTATTATCTAAAGAGAATACAAAATAGTAAAACAGACAAACAAAATGAAACAAAAACATTAGGAATGATACAGAACTTCACCAAAAAAATCTTTTTTTTGGAGGCTGTGGTGACATACATCTTTAAGAATCTGTTATATTAGATTCTTGAGTCTTTGTTAATGAGGGTGAAATTGTCAAACATCAGGACTTTATTTACATAGGACACTTTTATAAACCTTTTAATGGTATTTGACTAGTTCTGATTAAATCTCAAAGGAAGAAGTAGTTACTCAGTGGAAAAAAGTCGAACAATGCTTTTTAGGGGAAAAATACACAAACCATGTGTGTAATCATATGCTGAACTCTTAGGAAGTAGACGTGAATCTCTCATTGAGTTGAGTTTTTAATCCCTATGGATTTTCTTAGCATTCTTTTCATCATGTTGAATGTTAGAACCTGGTGGTTACCTGTAGAATGCCTACCTGCATGAATAGTGAAATGCTTGGAGAATTTGGCCTGGCAATTCCAGCCATTAGTTACTAAACTGGTAAATTTATAAACAAACAACCAGTGAGTGACTGCTGTACTCTTCAATTCTTATTTTCTCTCTGTTAACCACATATCATCCAAGAGACTCTACTGACTTGGAATTTGCATAACCAATACCTCTGTATAAAGAGATATAGAAGGATGCACATAACAAGGTAGGCACTGGTGATGTGTTCCAGGACTCATTCATTAACTATGCTCCTTTAGTGCCTAGTGGGAGCTTGGCCTTAGGATTTAGCAGTGAATAAAACAAACATTCTTTGCAGTGCACATTCTGTGATGACTTATATTATACAAAAATTAAAATTTTAATGAAGATAACATATACATTTGGGAAATGTAGCTATACTTTTTACTGTGGTAAAGCTTATACATAGTGAATGTACAAGCAGCAAGTCAACAACTTTCAATTAAATATACATCACTCTGTTACTACCAATATCAGACTATCAGACATTTCTGTCACTGTAGAAAGTTCCCACATGCTCTTTGCAATTGAGTTCATAAGAAATCACTATTTTGATTGTTTTAATCTGAGATTATTTTTTCCTGTACTTAAACTCTATATAAATGTATTCATTTTTTAAAACTCTGTTGCTCATTATGAAGCTGCTGAGATTCATTCATGCTGTTATATCAGTTTTATTTATTGTTGAGCATAACTTCATTGTGTGGATGTACATGTCACTGTTTTTTATAGGTTCAAAAGTTGGCAGAGGTTTGGGTGCTTTCTGGGATTTGCTCCTATGAATAAAGCTTTTGGAAACAATCTAGTACAGTTCTTATTTGTATAAGTCTGTCATGAGATACCTATATTGTGAATATTTTCTCCCACACCTCAGTTTGTATTTCAGGTCTGATTCATGTCTATTTATTTATTTATTTATTTACTTATCTATGTATTTATTTGGTGCAAGGTCTCTTTATGCTAGTACTGATCCTCCTGTCTCAGCCTTCCCAGCACTGGGATTAGAGGAATGCATCATGTCGGGTTTCAGTATTAGGCTTGACCCACTCGGTGGTACTGGGCCATCACAGCATGCGGTACCAGGGATCATACCAGGGTCCTTGCCCTTGCCATGCAGGTGCTTAGACCACCTAGCTATTTCCCCTGCCCAAGATTCATGCCTTTTGATGAACAGAACATTTTGATGAAGTTAACTGTCTTCTTTTTTATATAATTGGTGCTTTTTGTTTCATATTTTTGAAGTCTTTGCCTACTAGAGACATAAAGACATTTAGTTTCCTTCTAGAACCTTGTGAACTCTGCCTTTTGCTTTTAGGTCTATGATGCAGTTGAAGTTCATTGTTTTCTGTAGAGAGAAGTTGAGGCTCATTTCTCCCACGGAATTCCTAAAGAATTTGTTCAAAGCCTCTTTCTCCCATTGGGCTGTTCTGGGTAATACTAAGAAGTCTGCTCATTGGACTACGAATGTTTCTGTATTACTTCCATACCCTCTATATTGTTTATCTTGATTAAAATTGTTTTCAACATTACATGTAATATTTAGTTTTCCAATCTGTGTACATAGTATATCCTTACATTTATATAGGTCTTCTTTTATTTCAGAAATTCTGTGAAATATTTTACATCTTTCGTTAATTTTTTTATTTTATATTTGCAGTTGATATTTTAAATAGTCAACCTAATTTTTTCACTTTTAAATTATTTGAAACTGATATATGAAAATTTATTTGACTACAGATTAATTTTGTGTCTTCTGAATGTACTAAATGTACTTGTTAGCTCTATTTCATAACTTTCTTAGGCTTTTCTATATGAAGATTATATTATCTTTAAATAAAGAAACTTAGTAACTGGGTTTTCCAACTTTCTTTAGGAAATTAAGAGATTTATGTATTAATGATTTTAGCATAAAAATGAGACATCAGATTCTCACACTTCAGTTATACAATAAATCTGAATCTGATTTTACATCCTTATTTACCTAGACCAGTGTTGTCAATTAAAAATATACCATATCATCTATGTAACTAAAAATGTTCCAGTTGTCACTTTTTAAGGAAAATAAAAATAAAGATATTAATAATTCAACAGAATCTAAAATCTATCATTTCAATATATAATCAATAGAAAAACTAATGGCATCCTTATAGTTTTGATTTTGGCACTCGGTCCTTTGCAATCTTGTATATTTTATGTCTGAAGCACACTTTTGAGTGGATTGGGAGTTTAAATTTTTCTACATCCTCATGTGGCTGGTGCCTCGCATATTTATAGTACATCTCTGGGCAATAATGGTACTTAGATAAGCAACAAGTAGCTAAATAGCCACGCATGCTGTCTTTCTATATATATGCCAAAGTTATTAAAGCAACATTGAAACTTTACTTTTTAAATACATGTGCTATGCTATATAGTCCACCTTTTGTAGAAGTACTACTTAGGAAGAAGACTGCAAAGCCCAAGTTCTAAAGATAGACCGTTTTTCTATCCTGCATCCATCACTAACTCTATGATCCTGGGAAAATTCTTTATTGTCCCTCTGTATTAGCTGCCTATTTATAAAATGAGACCAAAATAATAACTAATCATTGCACTGCTATAACAATGAAAGTTAAAGAGAAAAAATACACTGAAAGCAATGTCATTTATAATAATTAACTACATGAAAATATATATGATTCTGTGTTTTTGTATGTGTATATTTTGAAGCTCCTTATATATGTCTGAGTGAAAAATGAATTTAGGAGAAAGTTCTGTTGATTTCTCCTTTTCTATTCGATGTTGTGGTTAAGCCGAGCCACATATATCAGGGAGATATATTAAGGTAATTTGGAACATGAACTTATGAAGAATATCTGTGAGGGAAGAGTGAAGCTAAATTCTGGCAACTGCTGGATCAGGTCAGTCCAGAGAGGTTCCACCTAAGACTCCCAGGTCAGTCCAAGTTTGATGCCAAATGGACTTCCCAGATATTTTCTATAGATCCATTTGCTCTAATTTCTATTTCTGCTCCCTGGCTGCCTGTAACCTCTGCTGGCTCTGCGCACATCTGGCAGCCCTCTGCTTCAGTAACTTAAGTCAAATTACCTTTTTCTCTTTGTTTTAATAATGATTCCCTTCTATTCTCCTCCCTGGAAGCCAGAGAGAGGATGGAGAAAAAAACAATTCCTCTGAGGCAAAGTCTTAGATTTTGAAAGAATCTATTTTGGACTTGTTTTAAAATCCATTCATTTTGAGGAATATAATCTAGCGCGTGTCTAGAGCCAGCCCAGTAAATTTGTGAACATTCTCAGCTGCATTTCACTACTCTCAAAGAGACAATAATTCTGCTCCTTGGCAGCATAATGAGATTTATTTGCACAACTTCCACGAGTGTACCTATAGAATGCGCTGATAGGGGATCAGGGTTATTCAAGTACTATCATTAGACTTTCCAGCTTTCAGTAAATGTTTGCTATTAGAGATATTTTTCTATGTATGTGTCTCTTAGAGTTTCTTTGCTTTGTGATGTGTTCTCCTCTTGGGAGACTGGCAGTGTAAGTGATGGACAAAAAAAGCTAATAAATCTGAGGTTAATAGGGCTCTAGACAGCAAAGTACATAGAATAAGGAGCTGCACTTGCTGCAGAGTATTGTCGAAGAAAGAACTGTCAACAGAAAGACTGATTATTGCAAAGGGCAAGACAAAGCCTAGAAAAATTCCAGATCAGCTTTTAATTCACATCAGCATGTGCCTCTCCCTAGGGAGCTGAAGTCAGGAGAAAGAAGTTAAGGTTAGATAAGACTCTCTGGGGAATCCGGCCTATCCGGAACTGGCAGTAATTCCTGTATACAGGATACCTTGAAGGGGTGAAATACACAGGAATAGACTGCTCCGACTCAGATACGCAACATGCCATAAGAATTTGTATAGAAAAAAGAACATGATGGAATTTTTTGAGAATCTTTCATTTGTGATGCTTCCCAAGTTCAACAATGATGTAGATTCCCTCCCTATTTCTGTTGGGAAATCAGGTACATTCAGGTATCAGCTGTTGGGGTTGGCCAGCACTGGAAGTGGGCTCACTCATGCAAATCCTTTGGCTGGCTGTGTGGACAGTGATTGCTGACATCTGGCTCCCATAAGATCCCCTGCGTTCGCTCAATCTGTTCTGAGGACTGGGGAGATAAAGATGTGTTACTATGCTGGCATAGGTGACATGTCAGTGGGAAGAGGTCAGCTATCTTTAAGACTTCAGCATATAATCTGTGATCGAGGTACAGGAAAGATTTTTCAACAGCCTGTAGTGTGGAGAATTAACAAGGGGCTGAAACACTATGGATTTGAGAAGACACAAGGAAAGACACTTTAAGGTGAGACTCTGACACAGGGGCACACACACTAAGCAAGGACTAAGATTCTCAAGCTGGCCTCAGAATTGCTATCCTCTTGCCTTCATTTAGAGAGTAGCAGGGGTTCTAAGCATGTGCCATTGTATAGGGAAGGGGAACTTCCTCTTGAAATATGAACATTTCTAACAATGAAGGAATAAAATGCCCTTATTTAAGACAGGAATCAGGATAAACTAGGCTTCCACATAAATAGGAAATACGGATATGTTTCAAATACACAATTTTGCCAAGTTCAGTTCAACATACTGTAGGGCAGGTGCTAAACAAACAGAGGTCAAATCTGACAGCAAGCTTATCCAGCAATGGCTCCTTGTCTCCTACAGGGTGTCCAGTGTTGTGTAACACTAGTCTGTGCTGGTAAGGGACAGCAGAGGGAAAGGCATTACCAGGTCCTGAGGGGTGACATCCTAGCTTATGCACATTTTGCCTGGAACTTGAGAGGCAGTGTCAAGAGAGAAGAGAGAAAGCCACTGAGAGACTTTAGGCCCTTCACTTTGCTTCATCATGTGACCTAGAAGGACTTCGTGTCCTGGAATCCACTGGGTTATGCACCTTTTCTTAATACCAGCTTCCTTTCTGATTTATGCCTTTGTCAATGGATACCTGTTTTTGAGGGAAGCTAGTCACTTTTATACTTGAACAAAGGAAGATGAATATGTATAAAGTTGAAACTGAAAGAATCCTTTTCCCTTTAATTTCCACCTTCCTGCTGTGAATTTCTTCCTACTTATTATTTTGAGCTACTCGATTTTCCCCTCCCTATCCTCTTTCTCCTTATAATTGTAGCTGATTTCCTAGTCCTAATAAATCATGTGGTCCACCGAGCTGCATCCTAATTCTTTTCCTTGCATTTCTGCCATCATGTGCATTCCAAAGTGCCAAAATTGGACTATTCAATGTGTGACAGAAATCTATTCTCCACACATTAGTGTATTAGTTATTAGCATACTGATTTATGTCTCACATAAAGCATAGTGTTTTCTGGCTCCATCTCTATATGTCCAGTATGAACTGTTTGAGCCAGTTTAAAGCTGTGTCTTCATTTTGTTTTTCTGATTTCTCTTATTACCTCACCTTTCTCTTCCTTTTCTCTTTCAAACAGACACTGGAGACATCTTTCTCTTTGAGCTTTCTACATTATTCTGAGTACAATAAGTGTGCTACCTAATACTAACAGTAGTTTATGAGCTATAACTCTACAACCACTATTATGTGACAAATGAAGTCCCATGACTCCCAAATTCAGCTTAGTAACAGAGCCAAGATTCAAATCTGGAAGGTCAGATTCTGGGGTTACAGATTTTGAATAGTTTTTAACTATTTTTTAATAAAAAAACTAATGTCTTCAAAGATTTAAATCTGATATTAAGGTGGCAATTGAGACTACCTTGCCTTCTCTCCTCTTTTTGAATATGGAGAAGCCAGCTGACTCCTTTACCTCTAGTGTTGTCTTCTCTGGTGCCTTCTATACCCCAGAAACTCAATAACTATTGGACAGAGGATTGATTTTCTTATTTTGTTACTGTGTCACTTACGGTGGCTTGGTTGTCCCAAAATTTAACCAAACAACAAATTAGTCCATGGTCAATATGTTGATTTATCTAAAGCCTTATTAAGAGGGGAGTAAATAATTTCCTTTACATCGTTCATGTCACCATTCATATCTTCCTGGCTGAAGAGGAAAGTGGAATTGTTTGACATGAAAAATCTTGTGGGCTACTTCTAAACAACTTAATAACTTCTAGGATTTTACAGATTGATCCTTTACTTAATGAATTGCCCCAGAAACTTCTAGTTTTGACAGTCAGACTAACTGCTCAATAATTCATAATTTGGTACTGTTGTTCTTCTTTTAGTGAGGAAAAATTGATTAATTTTTGGGACATTTTGGCAAATTTGATTTGGATGACTAAGTCCCTGGCCTGCTTTAAATCTTATTTTTGAAGTTCTCTGATAGGAATTATATTATGTTTCTGACAATTTTAGCCTGTGTAATAAGATCTGAAACAAAACAGGCATTAAACATGTCCATGATATCCAGCCATCATTCACTGCCTTCCTCACTAGGAAGAGAATCTACCCTTAGTTTGACCACACTTAAAATATGTTTTCAGATTGCTACATGCTCCATTCTTCTTGCTACATTGATCTTTGTATTAGGAGTGTATGCATTGAATGAAGCTTTGATGATAGAATTTGGATTTCATATACTTTGAAGGTTAAAGTTTGTGGATTATTTATGATAGAAGAACACCCATAGAAGCATGACCTTTAGAAATCGCATACCTGGGAG
>PVJA010002618.1:0-55633 GCA_004027025.1 Myocastor coypus
ACACATGAATGTATCTTTTCCTCCTCTTTCGTCCTTTTCCTCATCTCAGTTTTTCCTTCCCATTGAACATTTTTCCTTCTTTCCCTTTCACAGTACCTATTACCATTCAGATTTTATTTACTCTTTCAAGTTCTCACACTAGCAAGACAATACGTAAGATTTTGTTTTGTTTTGTTTTTCTTTTTGCAGTACTGGAGATTGAACTCAAGACCTTGTGCTTGCCAGGCAAGCACTTATTCTACTCTCTCCCCGGTCCTAGCAAGACAATATGATGTTGTCTAATTTATTTCACTTATCAGTTTAGTCTCTAGCTACATATATTTGCCTATAAAAGTTTCAAATTTATTTTTTTATAGTTGAGTGATACTCCATTGTGTTCCATTGTGTGAAAATACCACATCACTTTCATCCATTCCTCAGTAGATGGGAACACCAGTTGTTATTTTTCATTCAATATCTAAACTCATTCACCTTAAAGTTGAAAGTTTTTTATTAAACGTTGCTATACTGTATCTTTCTGTTCTTCCTTGTTTCAGATGAGAAATCTAGTGTCACTGAAATTAGTATAGCCCTACAGGTAATGTCATTTTTGTCTGAATGCTTTTAAGATTTTCTTTTTAAAGAAATTTAATCTATAAAATTTGTATTGTTTTAATAAGTTTATTATAATGTCTTTAAATGGACTTCTTTTGATTTATCCTTTTTTAGGGTTACTCAAGTTCTTGACTCTGGACTTCTGTGCCATTTAAGAAATTTGGGAAGGTTTCAGCAACTTCAAGTACGTTTTCAGCCCATTTTTTCCCATCCTTTCATGGGAATTTGATGATACTAATCTTGGCTATTTGTTATTGTCCTACGGGTTCAGAAGGCTCTGCTCACCTCCCCTATCCATTTTCCATTCTATTATTCATAGTGAATGCTACTCTTTTGTCCTGTAAGATATTGATACTATCCTCTCTTGACCACTATATTATTAGATCCATCCAATTAGCTGTCTTATTTCCATTTTGTTTTTCAGTTAGAATTTCTAATAGTTCTTATTTTTAACTTCTATTTATTTGTTGAGACTATAATTTTTTGCAGTTGTTTCAAGAGAATTTGTAATAGGTTACTGAAACACTTTGATTGCTGTATTAAAAAATCCCCATCAGAGAGCCAGGTGTGGTGGCACATGCCTGCAATCCCAGAACTTAGGTGGCTGAGGCAAGAAGATCACCTAGATTTTAACCTGAGGAACAGAGTGAGTTCAAGGCCAGCCTGAATTACACAGCGAGACCTTTTCTCATAAAGCTTCCTGTCAGATAATCCAACATCCAATTCATTTTAGTAACAACTTATTGTCTTTTGCATTCAAGTTGCAATTTTCTTGATTCTCGGTATGTTAATTTGTGTATGTTGGACACAATATGTTAATATTCACTAATATTTGAGTCATCTAATTCCTACTAAATGTTACATTATACGCTATCAAGTATTTTTCATACAATAAAACTAAGATGTGTTTTGGAGGGTTGTTTTTACTTTTGTTTTGTTTTGCTTTTACTCGTTTGAGATAAGCGTCTCACTATGTTGCTTTTCATTCTCCTACCTCAGCATCTCAAGTAGCTAGGATCACAGTGTCAATTTGAAACCCAAGTATCTGTAATTAAATTTTGCTGCCATATGCACAGTTACTGCTTTCCTACATCAAGAAAAAAATATTTGAAACGAGGACTTATCATGTACTTCATGCTGGTCTTGAACCATGTTGCTCAGGCTGGCCTCAAACTCAAGCAGTCCTGCTTCAGCCTCCCAAGTGCTGGAACACAGGAATGGACCACCACACCTGGCTTGCTTTAAATTTTTCTACCAAGTATGTTTTAGGATTTCCATTTTAAGTTGAGTTCAGCATAGTAACTAATCCTTCAATACTTCTATTTTCAAACCCTCGAAAATAGAGGCAGAATTTATTTTTTTAGGTATTTAGCACAAGGTCTCACTACACAGAAGGGACTTGTAGTGATCCTCCTGCTTTCAGCCTTCCCAGCATTGGGATTATACAAGTGTGCACCACCATGCCCAGTCTCAGAGGACAGCTCAGCATGCATGGCATGTGGTGCTTGGGATGGAACCTGTATTCTGTACTTGCCTAAGCAGGCATTTAGTCCACTGAGCTATCTTGCTGGCCCCATAATTTACCTATTTACTAACTGTTTCAATTTGTGAGAACCACTTCACTTACCTTTCTTTTTTAAGTGATTTTTAAAAATCATCCCCTGAAATTTGAGGGCTTTAAGGAAACTATAGCATTACAGTAGAGATTATGTTAGATATGTCACTGAATTTATACCAATTTAGGCAGATAACTAATCTATTCCAAACTTGCAAAACTCATTATAATGGGTGTCTTTCATTGTACCCTTTGCATAAATTGCCATTTTGTAAAAATGAATACTACTTAGACAATCCCATCACTGATACAGTACATGGTTACAATAAGCAGATTGCAAGTTAAAGATACAATAGTACATAGAAGTCAGAGAGAAATGCAGCCCCTCAACTCATAAATACATAAAATTGGATACTAGGATATATACACTTGTCTTCAAAATATTAAAGTTTATAGAAAATAAGTATAAAACAGCAGATTTGGAATCTTCAAAAGACATTCAGCAACTTTACATTATGAAAAAAATGATGCAGCTACAGAAATGATACAAAGGACAAAAAATATTAAAGAATGCTGCAAGCAGAGGATAGAACAAGAAGTCTGTCAGAAAGCCAAACAGTTAATTAACCATATCATACCCATCATTCTCTGTCTAGAGAAATTGTTCAGTTGGGTATAAGTTCATAATAAAAACAAATATACTATTCTATCCTGACAATGATAATTAAGATCATCCAATTTGTTCTGTAAATTCTGAATCTACGTCCACCAAGGAACATTCTGACAATTTGCCTCTAATGAAGATGGAGTCCATGCGCTGGTTCTAATCTATTTGAAAGTTACGCTTTTTAATTGTAAGCTTATATATTAATATAGTTTTAATATATTCCATTTTTGTGGTTTGGTTAATCTGATTCCATTTCCAAACTCAACCATATGAAGATACAGTTATCTAAACTGTATCTAAACTTCTAAAACAGAGAATTAAATCTGGAACACTTAAGTTTACCAAGCACTTCATGCAGTATCTCTATAGTTGGTCAATGGACCTTCCCCCGAAAAACTTTCCATTTCATTGAACTATGTTTTTTGTTTGTTGTTTTGTTTGTACTTTAGGGAAGGTTCTACAGGGTGTTCAGGGTCTCATCACTAGATCACACTCATAGTGATCCACTTGTTTACAGTCTCCCAAGTGCTAGAATTACAGGTGTGCACCACCATGTTGAGTCTCTCTGTTGGTCTTTTCAAAGAAGCAGTGAAGGCTTAAAATTTTTTCTTACTTTTTATCTTTCTTTTGAATTTCTTATAACTCTTTGCTATTATGGTTTTTTTCCTTTTAAACCAATCTTGCACAGTCATATCTGGTAATCTTAACAACTAATTTGAAGATAATATAAATACAAACATAATGATAATATATCATACAATACAGCAAGCATTGTTGAATTCATATTATTTAGTTTAGTGAACTTTTGTATGATTTCTAATGCTTTGTCACTGTTCTGTATTCTTTTTTTAAAAAAATTGAAGAGCAAAATATTTGACACATAAGAAAGTAACACATGCAATAGATCCTGTGGCCAGAGGACTTCTCCTGTACAGGATAGCGAGAAGCACTTTGTTGTTCAAACTTAGAAGTCAAGATTAATTTAGCCCTAATATTCTTGCCTTGAAGGATATATAAGCTTTAGCAAAGTGATAAAGGATAGAACCTTGACATTTCTATGAAGAAAAAAAGGGAAAACACAACTACTGACACATCATCATCATTACTGATACAGATCGCTTTGTTGTCGACATTGGTCTCAAACTCATCGTTTTTAGTGAGTCAAGAAAATTTTTTGTGATATTTTACACAGCTTCCAACTTGTTCCCATACCAAGCTACTCTTCCCATTCTAAAATGAAGTCATATCAAATTATATGCTGTACCCTGAACATTCCTTGCTCTGGAATTCTGAGGTCTCTATACAATTTCCATCTCTTTAGAATCTGCCACAATAGCAATGATAAGCTTTGTTGAGGTTATTTTCTTACCTATTGGTCTTATGAACATTTTTTAAATTCATCTATTCCAAATGACCAAACTTAGCTACTCAAGAGTTCCGGCCCTTGCCCCCTACCCTGGAAAATACTGCTTCTTTCCACTAGTTTTTCTAAGCTGGCATAACGTTTGAGTAGTCCTGCTATCATTTTGGCTGTTATATTGATAAAACCCAGCCTAATACAAGATGCATTAAAAAGTGCTATCTATATGTCAATATTCTTCCTAAGTATTTTACAATAAATACCTGAGTATCTAACATAAACAATTATAGATTTTTTGTACATATAGCTATACCTAGATCTTAATATTTGAAGTGAGAGAAAGCAATATGCCATATCTTCCTTCTACAAAGCAACTCCTTAAGATAATAAAGTCAAGGGTGCTGGGGAGATAGCTCTATGGCACAGCACCTTCTTGGCAAGTGCAAGGTTGTGAGTTTGAACCCTGGTACTGCCAAAAAAATAACATAACATAACATAAAATAAAATAAAATAAAATAAAAATAAGATCAGGTCGTCTTGAAATGAGATCCACTGCTCTTTTCTATTTTTCCAGAATTAATTAAAAGTGTGTCCCCAAAAGAATAATCCTGGTGAAGGAATACTGGTGGTTCCCAGCAGCTAAATTGAGATGAACATAAAAGGTTAATTCCACTGGAGCGAAAAGAGGAAAAGTTCTCAGATATGGACAGAATAAATGAAATAATATCTGTTCCTTGCCTGCCTTGTATTTTGAACCATGGTATATCTACAATGTCATTCTCCTGCCCCTGTCCCCCAAGTGTTAGTATTACAAGTATGCACCACCACACCCAGCACATAGAGCCTTCCTGGACAATGACTTTACCATTTAAATATGTATAACATATAAGTTCCAAAACCTATTGGAGAAATAATATAGTGACAACCTAGAGTCAAAGGAAGATCATAAAACCTATTAGCTTTATGTGCGGTGTGGTGTGGCACACACCTGTAATCCTAGCACTCTGAAAAGCTGAGACAATAGGACTACAAATTGGAGTCTATCATGAGCACTCTGGTAAGATTCTATCTCAACATTTAGAAAAGACAAAAAGAAAGGAAGGAAGAAAGAGAAAAAATAAGGTTGGGGGTACTGGACAGTGTGAAGACCCACAGTTTAATCCCCTCTACAAAAACAAAACAAAACAAAAACACTAAAAAACAGCCTACGGTACTTTTTTCTTTTTGAGACAGGGTCTCGCTATGCAGTTCAGACTGACCTTGAGTTCACTTTTGTAGCCCAGGCTGGTCTTGAACTCACACTGATCCTTCTGCCTCAGCCTCCCAAGTGCTGGGATTACAGGCATGTGCCACCACACCTGGCTATGGTACTTTTTTTTTTTTTGGTACAGGAATTGAACTAAGGACCTTGCACTTGCCAGGCAGGTGCTTATGCTGCTGAGTTATATCCCTGGCCCTGTGGTACTTTTCACACTTGGCAACTTCACAGTATGCTGTTCATTTAAAACATTTGTAGGACTGGCAAGATGGTTCAGCAGTCTAAAGCGCCTGCTTAGGCAAGCTCAGGCAACCACAAGGACCATGGTTTGATCCTTGGCAACACATACTGTACCACTCCCACCCCCAGGGCAGGCTGAGTCAGGTGTAATATATTAAAAAAAAAAATATATATATATATATATATTATATAAAATATCATTATATAATAGGGGCCAGGGAGATAGCTCCATGGCACAAGTGCCTGCCTGGTAAGAGCAAGGTTGTGAGTTCAAACCTGGGTCCCACAAACAAAAATTTGTATATGTTTAATCCACTAGCTGGCTCTAAAACTAATTTATCAACCAAATCTCTCAGGATTGCTTCTCATATTTTATATCATTTTGCCGAACACTTTTTTTTTTTTTTAATAGCTGGCTCAGCCTGCCCTGGGGAGTAGGGCTAGTGCAGCATGTGGTTCTGAGGATGGAACTGCGGTCCCTGCAGTTGCCTTAGCTTTCCTAAGCAGGTGTTTTAGATTGCTGAACCATCTCCCACTGGCCCTTGCCTATCACTTTGTTTGATCAGATTTGCTGTAGTATTCTTTCAGTGAGTTGCAAAGACTAAAATGGTACTTTTTTTTTGGTACCAGGGATCAAACTCAGGAGCTTACATGTGCTGGGTAGGTGCTTAAGCCACTAAGCTATCCCTGGCTTAGTTTTTAAATAGACACTCATGAATAGGACAGACAAAATAACACTAATAAGCAAACAATACAAAATGATTCCAATCCTGTCTCAAAAACAAAAACTGCACAATAAAATGATTCCAAGAGTTTAACTCCAAAGCAGAATGTAGATGTACATACTTTATCAGACTTTAGAATATAGAAAAGAATCATCCAACAAAATAGTGTGCAGATGTTTTACATTTCAAATTTTTGAACGATAAGATAAACCCAACTGAATAATTTGTTTCAGTGTTTTATATTTTCCCCCACTCATTTTAGCACAAATTGGTAAAAATGAAATCAAGCAAAGTCCTGATTTATGGTTTAATGAACATTGATGAAAAAACTGACCTTCAAAAACTGTTTTACAGATTCCTATTGGTTAAATGCCCTTTTCCAACTACTCTTTCTGGCTGAGTATTAAAAACTTTTGCCACTTATCCGTATTTCTATTAAGCAGCCATAGTATCAGCAGCGTCAAGTATCTGAACCACATATTTTAGCTTAAAATGGAATATATACACACAGCTTTTTTTTTTTTTTTTAAAGATAGTATCTCATTATGCAGTTCAGACTGTCCCTGAACTCACTATGTAGCCCAGGCTAGCCTAGAATTTGATTCTCTTGCCTCAGTCCCCCAAGTGCTAGTATTACAGGTGTGCACCACCACACCTAGCACATACAGCCTATGTGGACAATAATTGTATCATTCAAATATGTGCAATACATAAGCTCCAAAGCCTATAATTTATATATATAGCTTATTTTATTCTTCCTTTAAATAATTTACATTCTGGGCCCAGCGGGATGGCTCAGTGGTCTAAAGCCCCTGCTTGGGGAAGCTTGGGCGGCTTCAAGGACTGCAGTTCGATCCCCGGCACCACATGCTGCACCAGCCCTGCCCTTGGGGTGGGCTAAGCCGGCCATAAAAATGAGTGAATAAACAAAGGTTCTGAAACAAGAAAATAAATAAATAAATAAAATTAAAATTAAATAATTTACATTCAGGAACATGTCATCAGGAACAAATTTGAATTTCAGAAATTTCAACTTCACTTTTATTCTGAGGTAGTCATTAATTTTTACATTTCTTTCAGGAAGTGAACATCTATTACCTCTTTAGTTCTGTTATAGGAATATGTTGCTTTGTTCCCCAGTCAACATGTAAACTACATTTCATGAAACACATGAACTCTTTCTGGGTTTATGGATAAACTTTCCTGAAATTAGCAAAATATAAATGCAAATTTTCATGGGGAAATGACTCAATTTCCATTATGATCCAGATACTCTTAACAACTATAGGAGCTATTCTAAATCATATAAATCACTGCCCTGAAAACACATATTAAACATTTGCTACAAAATGTGCTGATTAATTGGTACACTGAGACAAGTGTGCTTTCTTGTCAAGAAGGGAACTGCAGCACTGCTGGTTATGCTATACAAGCAAAAGTTTATATATTTAACAGAATCACTGAATTAGGAAGTCAGGAAGCCTGAGATTTAGTAGCAGTTTTATTGGTAACTAACCATGTACAAATTACTTATCTATAAAATAATAGCTAACATCTATTCCTTAATTCACAAAAGTATCAGAACCAAAATTCTCACTAAATCAAGATATTTAACCTTGGCTTTAGTTCAAATGTTGAGACCAAGTGAAAGATTTATTTTGTATACAGCAGTTACAGATCTTAATTATGTATATAAATAATCTGATTGACATAAATATTGTTACATTTCAACCTTATGGAATATAAGCTAACAATGGAAACTAATGGAAAAAAACTGGCTTTAATGTATGCAACACCACTGAGAAATACTTGTCTATGTTAAATCCCCGATAGCAAAGCAAACAAAACCAACCTCAGGCATGTCTGAAGATGGTAGCATGTCTACTCTTTTGAAGGAATATGTACCACTAGACAGGCATTTGTTTCTCTACAGGTAATGTTAAACAGGAACATCTCATAGTGGCCAATTAAAATGAAGAGCACGTTACTTGTGGAATATTTTTTTTATTTTTTTTTCCCTCTTTGTCATTCAAAGTTCCAGTTCATCTGGAACAGATTCCTCTGTTAGAGTATAACAAATATTAACACTCTGTCACTAGAGGAGAATAAAAAAGAATTAGCATGTTATTGAACAAAGATTCAGGAAGATAGTTTTATGTGGATATAGAAAACTTTATACGCAATAAATGTCTACATATGTACATGTACCCATTTATCAGGTACATGTATTATGACAATTGTATGTATAAACCTTCAAAACATATGCACCTATATTTTATATTAGCTGTCAGTTTTGTGTAATTTTGACTCTACTACTGGACTTTACATATGGCAAAAGAAACAAAACCTGGACTATATTTCACAGTGGAGCACAAAACAGAAACAAACAGTATAATAACCACATATATCACTCCTTAGGGAAATATTTTTGAGGAAATATTTTCACTATTGGCCCCAAATGCCATTACCCACTTATGATCTTTTTTTTTTTTGGTGGATCTGGGGTTCACTCAGGACCTTGCACTTGCCAGGCTGGCACTTGTGCCACAGAGCTATCTCCCCAGCCTCCCACTTATGATCTTTAATTGTCAGATTTTTATACAAAAATACTTGTGAGCTGATAATCAAGAACATTTATAGTAACTTATAAAACTGACAATATTTCGATACTAAACAAAAAGTTTCTGTACACAGCTTAAGGTTTTAAAGTTCTTTGCGGGCACTTCAGAGTCAGTAGACAGTATAACTACTAATTTCAATAAAATATAATATTAAGCTTATATTTCCAAAAACAACCTCACAAAAACAGTAAAGAATAAATCATCTCTTGTTAAAGAATCTTCTAAGATGAACACTAAAACTACATATACCCAAAATATTTTAGGGGTGCAAGTAAAGTTTAAGACAAGTCATGACTATTAGATAAAGATTTATATTACCCAATTAGGTATCTAGTAAAAAAAATGTGCTCTTCATGTGAGTCAATGAAAGATGTATCAGGTAAAGAGCAATATGAACTTACAAGGCAAGATAGTTTTGTTTTTGCAAGGGTGCTTAAAATTGGTGACACTATTAGAATGAATTTTCTTAAGACAGAAAATTTGTTACATTTAGCAAATGTGTACTGTATATTCCAAAATAAAAACTGCAATCCCTTTAAAACAATGGAATGTTGATTTTTGTTTGTTTTCTTGACCAGCTCATCCTGCCCTAAGGGTGGGGATGACGAAGCATGTGGTGCTGGGATCTAACCACCATCCCCTGCATCTGCTTGCCTAAGCAGGCACTTTTAGACTGCTGATCTTTCTCACCGGCTTTGGAATACTGATTTTTAAAAAATGATGTGACCTTGTAAGGCCAGTTACACATTATCAAAATAACATCACTATTACGTAATAAATTTTTTGGAGAAATAAAAGCAAATTAAACTTTAACTAATTTAACATAGAATACTAAAAACTAAAACTTTCGTAAATCTATTTTCATTATTCTGAAGGAAAATACACACCTTCAAAATCCTATCAACAACTCTCAGTTTATGTATAAGTTAAATTCTCTGTGACACTAAATAGAATTTAAAAACTAGGAAACTAATAGGACAATCAAAACAAACATATTAATACAAAACATAAAAAGAAAACCCACCAAGCACCCTTATCAATTATGTAGCTCATTTTTGCATATTTTAATTTTAGACTTTTAGCAGAATTGTTAAATGAGTTGGTGTTAGAAACTAAAATTTGTACATTAGTATTTCAAAACATTATCTTTTTTTTTTTTAACTCTGCACTGCTAATCAACTATTCTTTTTCCAGGAAAAAGGATGTCACTTAAAGAAACATTCCACACAGCAGTAGAAACAGTATTTCGAAACATTTACAAAGAACCCTGCTGATCTGGTACATTACGTTGAGGTGCTACCTGTACCCAGACTTCATCATCGGAAAAAGAACTGGAGCTTCCTGACTCAGAGTCCAGCTCGCTGAAACCATCTAAATCCCATTCAGTACTGGACTCACTCCGGGCATCGTCTTCTTCAGTGATGAAACTCTGACCAGGTTCAAGGCAGGAAGGATAAACTCGAGCACAGAGACAAATGAAACCAGAGTCAAACTGCAAAAGGCCTAACATGGTACCTATATTGATCCACTGGTCTTCCCTAGTATCATATTCATACACAGTCACCCGGTTCTTTTTCCACTGTGGGGTGGTAGAAGTAATAAGCAGTAACTTTTGGTCATGATTGACAATCTGATAGTTGTGGGTCTCTGAATCCAAAGGAATATTACTAATCCGTCTCCATTCTCCCCTAGCTGGGTTGTAGACCTTCATGACTGGGATGTCACAAATACAATAGATCTCATCATTGAAGACGCAGGCTTCCTGAAATTCACTTCGCTTAAGAGATGCACAGTTCAGCCACATATTATGACTAGGATCATAGCATAGCATGCGCTTACTGTTGACAGCATAAAGGTAGTTCTGAACAACAATTAGTTCAAAGGAATAAAAGGAATGGGGCACAGGAGCCACCAGAGCCCATTGGTTCCGCTGAACACTATAGCATTCCACATCTTTCAGTTTAACTCCAGTAACAGGGTCTCGACCACCCAAAATGTAAATGTAGCCATTGAGATAGGCCACATCCATGCCCTCACGACAGAGCAAACGGTCTGCCAGTTGTTGCCAACTATTTTGGGCTGGTTTATACACCCACAGGTCTTTCCTGGGCTGGGCAGCTAAATAGATATCCTGGTCTGGGGAGACACAAACAGCTGAGGAGGTGATAGTCTTAGTGTGAGCCAAACTGGTCAAAGGTGATGGCATTGTATAAATGTCCCCTGAGTATGGGTCATAGCAGAGAAAAGGATCTCTAGGATGCCCAAAGAAAATCACCATCTCTTTGGCACACATACCTAATCTTTGGGGTGAATTATCAGCTACAGACACAATACAGCTGCTGTTGTTGGTGCTGCAGCTGCTACTGCCCCTGCTATTCATCTTTGGCACCAGGGACTTGTACAACATGTCACCATAGCGCATCTGCAGGGCCCCTTCAATAATGTCCAGGCAGTACTTCTTCACAATGGGCTTAGTCAGCAGCCCTGCCAGATAGTCTTGATCATCTTCAGCGAAGTGTGCCCAGCGAACACACTTGAAGACTTCTGCAGCGCTGGGCCCTCGCTCTTTGGGTGCAGCCTCCAGCCACTGCACAGCCACGTGACACACGGTCCTCTCACTCTCTATGTCCAAACTGTCCAGGCACAGGACAGACAGCAGCTGGGCCAGGGTCAGATCTGCTAGAGATTCCTCCCGAACCGAACTCATTCTGCTCAGCTGCCTGAAGTTGTGAGCTATAAACGACTGGGCCTGAGACCGTAGCTTGTGATGGTCAAAGGCATCAGCAAACTTGAGGATGGCAGTGCAGTTGACTAGGTCCAGACGGCGAGCTAAGAAAGAAGCACAGGCTTCGCGTACATACTCCAGCTGAAGCATATCAGAGGCTGCATAGAGGCGCTGCACATTGGCCTCGCTCAGGGACACACGACCCGTGTAGCAGTAGTCGACTAACACCTCGAAGGACTCGGCGTCCACGTCATGCATGGTCACACTCGCTTGCTGGCTCTCATACATGCCCCCTGTGAACATGCTCTTGAAGTAGGGGCACGCGGCGGCCAGCACGTTGCGGTTGCAGGAAAACAGGCGGCCAGTACCAGGCCCGCTGCCAGGTGTCACCACCTCGATGGTCACATCACAGAGTAGCCGCGCATCGTAGAAGGACTTGAGCTGTGCCAACAGAGCTGCGGAATGGGCCGGGTCCTTTAGTTCCTCTGGGCCTGTGAAAAAGGCCGAAACCGAGGGCTTGGAGATCCTTTTGGGCCTCCTCCCACCGCGGGGACTGGCGAGGCGTCGAGAACGCGGGACATCTTCCCGGGACTGCATGGTGGAGATGGCGGCGGGACGCCGAGGGCGGAACGGCTGCGGGCGCCCGGCTCCTCCTCACCCTTTCCCCGCAGACTCCGACTCCGAGATTGTGGTGACCACAATAGGCAGCAGGCACGGTCGCACTTCCTCAGCTCACACCCACGCCGCAGCGTCCCTTTATCGCACAGACGGTGCCTGACTCACCCTTTCCGTTCCACGCCCTTTCTCCGCCTCAGCGGTAACAGGACCTCCTGCGGGAGCCACACAGTCCGCCCCTGCCGCGCTGGCGAGTCCGGCCTGCTCCCGGAACTACCGCTCCCAGGTAACCTTTCGCACCTCAAGGCATGCTGGAACCGTTCTGACTCGCGGTCGGAGGCGGAGGGACAGAAATCGTTTTGCATCTTGGGAGTTGTAGTTTCTACAATATCGCGAGGTTACCTGAAACGGGCATTAATTACTGCTCTTGGATTTCAGGTGAAGACCGTTGACTTTGAAGATCAGAGTAGGAGACCCATTTTTATTAACGTTAGATTGTGTGAATTTTACCTGAAAACCCCCCTCTTTGTAAAATGGAAATAGGTTTGTTTGAAACTGGACTAATATAAATTAAACAAGACCCTGCTTAGGCAGAGCACGGCCACCGCGGTTCAATCCCAGGCTTGCAGTGCTGGCCCCGCCCCAGAGGCGCGCTGAGAGCGATTGAGACAGGGTTTGGCAGCGAGTGCCTGTAATCCCAGCACTTTGGGAGGCTTAAACAGGAAAATCATTATGCATCTGATCTACATTGTGAGACCTAGTAGACTTGTACCAACTACATTTAAATAAATAAATAAATACATAAGACTTTTTTTTTTTTTTTTTTTTTTGTCTTTTTGAGACAAGAGTCACACTATGCAGTTGAGGCTGGGCTTGAGCTCACTTTTGCAGCCCAGGCTGGTATCGAACTCGCACCAATCCTCCTGCCTCAGCCTTCCGAGTGCTGGGATTACAGGTGTGCACCACCACGCCCGGCTAAAAAATTTTATTACAATAGTAAAGTTCCAGATCACGCCTAGACTGTAAATCAATGATTTTCTTTTGAAAGGAGCTTGTAAGTTAGCTCAGTATTTTATTTCTTTTTATGATTGGAATTGGGGATTGAACTCAGAACCTTGCACTTAACAGGCAAGCGTTTACCCTATTGAGCTATCTCGCTAGTGCCCAAGCTCATTTCTTTAAAGTGCCTGCTTGGGCAAACTCAGTCAGGTGCAAGAGACCGCAGTTCAATCCCCAGCTCCATATGCCACACCATGCAGCCTGAGCCAGAATTAAAAAAAAAAAAAAAAAAAAAAAAAAGTACTTCTATGAAAAATGAAGTATCCACTAATTTGAAACTCTGTGCCTTAACAGTAAAATTTGTTAATTTCTGTCAAAAATGTAAATTTTAACTTTTTCTGCCTTTCAAACATTTGAAAGAGTATTCTCAATAATTTTTTGTTTTTATTCTCGAGAATTTAAGAATTTTGAGACAAGGTCTTGCTTTGTAGTTCATGCTGGCCTGGAACTCACTCTGTAGCAAGAACTGTCTTCAAATTCTCAGTGATCCTTCTGCCTCAGTCTGCTGAATTCTGGGATTACAGGCACAGAGCATCATATGTTGTATGTTGTCATCTGGAGCTGAAAGAAGCAACCAGAAGACCCGGTGAATACAGCTTCAGAGGTCTCACTGAGATCTGTCTCTCTCAAAGTGAGCCCAGAACTCTGGAAGCATCTCCTTTTTGTTTAGGTCATACAATAGCAGAATTATAGGGAGGAGAGGGCATAATCACCAACGTCTCAAATAAGGGTGGAGACATGAACCAGGATAAGCTGTTACACTTTTTTAAATCCTAGTTTTCTGAAATCCCTAAGTAAGAGATTACATCCCACCCTAAGCTTTGTTTATTGTTCTTCACTTCTTTACGATGCTAGTTTCTTATCTCTACAATCACACCTGTAATATTTTCTATATTAATTGAGTTCTCTAGGTCTATTAGGAAGTCTTGGATGAATAAATTGAGGTTCCAGGAAAGAACATTTATGGGTATCTCAAATATACAAACGAGGCATATAACAATACATGTTTGATTTCCTCTGGCACCATATCAAAAATACATCTCTGGGGAGAAAGACTATTTTCATTAAGGTCTTATTCTGAGTGTTTTCACCTTGTCTAACAAAGGCCTTTTCATTGTGAAATCAATTTTTTTGGGGGGGGGGGACACGGGGTTCGAACTCACGACCTTGCACTTGCCAGGAAGGCATTTGTGCCACAGAGCTATCTCCCCAAGCCCCATGCCAAATCAATTGAAGACTGTATATTTGCCCTTATAAAAGAGTCATAGTGAGAATTTCAAGTAAAATGTTTCAGCAAATCAGCATTCATACATGCCCTGATATTTCTTGAATATAGCACATTCTTTACATGTCTTACTTATGTATTGATCAACATTATTAGCTAAATTATCATAATCAAGTAGATATGATTTAGTAAACATTTGTTTAAAAACCATTTATTGCTCCTATTGTGAGCTAGTATGTTGAGTTACCAATACCTAATGAATAATTTTTTTTTTTTTTTTTTTTGTATTTTAGGGAATGGTCTACAGGGTGTTCAGGGTCTCACTACTAGATCAGACTCATAGTGATCCCCTTGTTTACAGCCTCCCAAGAGCTGGGATTACAGGTGAGTACCACCATTGCCAATCTGAATTGCCATCTCAGTGAGCCCTGGGGTTGAGGCCGGCACTGCAGTCCCGGGGATGATGAACCCTGTGCCTTCTGGCAGGTGCTTTAATCTGCTGAGCTATTTGGCCACCCACCCCACTTTTGTATTTAGTATAGGGTCTACAGGGTCTCAGTAAAAAGATTAAACTCATAGTGATGCTCCTGTTTTCAGCCTTCAAAGCACTGGGATTACAGGCATGCGCCACCAGGTCCATTCTCTCTCAGTGGGCCCCTGGGGGTGGAACTGGCATGGCACACTGGGGATCAAACTCTGGCCACTGTGCTTTGCCTAAGCAGGTGCATTAGTCTGCTGAGCTATCAGGCCAGCAAAAACAACAACGAACAAAAACAAAACAAAAACAAAAGAAACTTTGTATTACAGGCATAGCAAAAGAATAATTTCCTAATTGTTTTTTCTCTTCTTTCTTTTCAGGTGAAGAAGATAGAGAGCAAATACTCTAGGGTAGAGACATAAAACTAAATTGGGCTCTGGATCCCAGTATCCATGGGTACATAAAGAGACATGTTTTTGACTACCCATGAAATACACCAGAATGTATAAGAATTAGGTCAGTCATTATGATTAATAACACAGAATGTTTGCTTACCTACACTGAACTGTTCTCTTCCCGACATGGGGAAAAGCAATTTTTAAGAGCTTTAAAAATCTTAGTAAAATAAATATGCAACTGACACTGCAAAAAGCTTAATTACACATTAAATATATTCATTCTGAACTCACTAAATAGTAACAACCCATTTTCCCAACTTTGCCACCATCATTCTGTGACAAGGGAAAAGTAATGCCCAACCTGATAGGTGTCAGGTGTGCTTGAGTCAAATACTGAAGAATGAATTTTGAGGATGAAGGAAGTTAAAAGTAGGAACGTTTGTTGAGAGAAAGATCCTGAAAGACAGGAAAGGGTCACAAAAGTGGATTTCCACTATGGCTGTTTCTCCTCGAATGTTTTATAGAGCAAAATCATAAGGTGGATACAATATGAGTTAGACTATAATCAACCTATAGAACTACAGGTACAGTTGCTTAACGAATATAGATTTAATAAGGAAATGAAGTATGCAGAAAGGGTTTGCAGCCAGTGTCATTAACTTTAACTTATCTATAACTTCTAACATAGAAAGAATAAAGCCATTTTTAAGAAAGGGACAAAAAGGGAGGGAGGATGGGTCCAAAAGTTCTGGTTACTAACCTATGTGTCTGATGGCTATCTGGACTTAAGGAACTGGGTATTGGTAATTACAGTATTATCTCAAGTTGTTTGTCTCAGGGAGGCATGTAGCCCTGGCCACTCTGTCTCCATCTTCTTCAGATGCGCCTACAGCCACAGTTTTGTGTTTTCATCTTCTGCAATACTCCCTTGAGGGCTCATCCCTGTCTGCCTATTAATTTCTTTTTTTTTTTTTTTTTTTGGTGGGACCAGGGTTCGAACTCACGACCTTGCACTTGCCCAGCAGGCACTTGTGCCTCGGAGCTATCTCCCCAGCCCCTGCCTATTAATTTCTATCTAACATTGCTATCTATAAAAATTCTATGTTGTCTAAATTTGTCTATACTGGGTGCTTTGTATAGGTCCAGTAATTTTTAACTTCCTTATTTTTCCTCTTACTGGTCTAGGTAACTTTGGGCAGAACCCAATATATTTATTAGATATGGTTCCTTGGTATGGTATATATAGAAATATAGAGATGAGACAAAAGCCTAATGTCCTGAGGGAGCAGGGAGCAATAACAGAGTCAGAGGAGAACTGATGCATCACTTGTAAATTCCAGCAAGCTGGGGTTCAAGGGTGCAGATAGCAGCTTCTCCTGCTGGTGCCCTGTTTGTTGTTTCCTCCCTTGCTTGGGATGTATGGCTAGCATTGTGTAAACTTGGAGTTAGGTAAATGCTCAAGGCAATATAAAGAGCTGTTTGTATTCACAAAAGTAGTTATGCCCATTCCTTGGCCTGTCTTTAGTCCTCAATAAATGTGAGATGCTTCTGAGGCTTTGGGCTCACTTGGAGAGAGACTAATCTCAGTGAGACCTCTGAAGCTAAATTCATCAGGCAACTTATAACATACAACAGGCAAAGATCTTTTGTAATCTGGAAATATTTATTTCTGTGATAATTTATCTGGTAGGCAGAAGCCATATAGAGCTTTGTAATACTTGAATGATGGCTAGCATAACTCACAAACTGAATTTAAAATTTTAGGAACATGGCATTGACACCCATACAATACAAAGGAGAAAGAAAAATTTTCAACAATGAACTTTGGAACAACTAGGTAAGAGGGCAAGATACAAATTAGCATTAATGGCATCTTTGGATTATGATCAAAAATTAATTTTGAGTAGACCACTGCATTAAATGTAAAAGTAAAAACTGTAGTTTCTTGACCACGTGCATACACGCACACACATGCATGCACACACACACACACACACACACACACACATACACATATGAGTATCTCTGTAGCTTTGTGCTTGGCAGTGTTTTATGACCACAACAAAATCAAATCAAAAAATGAGAAAATGAACTTTAATAAAACTCTAAGCTTCAAAAGCCAGTCGAAACAAAAAAACTATAGTCTGAGAAAAATACTGGTAATACGGATATCTAATGACCAAAAACATGAAAAATAGTCAATGTTATTCACCCTGAGGTGAATACCAGATACCCAAGTTTAGAACAGCTAAACTCCAAAAACATAAATATTGGCTAAGCTATGGTACCACTGGAACTCTCATATACTAATAACAGTACATTTATTTATTTATTTATTTATTTATTTATTTATTTATTTATTTATTTATTTCAGTACTGGGGATTGAACTCAGGACCCTGCACTTGCCCGGCAAACACTTATTCTACTCAGCTATCTCCCTGGCCCTAATAATAGTAAATTTACATATCTATATTAGAAAGTTCTTCTATAGTTTAAACATCTAATAATTATAGGCATTTGATGCAGGCAAATGGAAACATTTGGGCTGGGGAAATAGTTCAGTGGAGTAAGTAATTGTCTGGCAAGTACAAGGTCCTGAGTTTGATCCCTGGTACCACAAAAAATAAATAAAAGTCAAATGAAAACATTTATCCATGAAAAACTTATTTAAGAATTTTCATGATAGCTTTATGTATAGTAGCCAAAAACTGGAAATACTCCAAAAATGTATTAATAGGAGCATAAAAAGTATAATATATTCATACAGTGTAACACTATTCAGAAGTTAAAAAGAAACCACCTCTAATGTATGCAATCATGTATGCAGTTCTCGATTTGATACTGAGTAAAAGAAGCCAGATAAAGTCTGCTATATGGCTACTTAGGCAAAATTCCAGAACCATGAAAGTGAATGAGCTTCAGAGCTGGGGACACAGTAGCTCAGTGGCATAAGCACGAGAGAGAGAGAGAGAGAGAGAGAGAGAGAGAGAGAGAGAGAGAGAGAGAGAGAGAGAGAGAGAGGGGAGAGAGAGAGAGAGAGAATAATAAGGTAGAAATCATAGCAACTACTGCCACTTTTATGTAAGAGGTAGAAGGTTGGCCAGTTGCTAGATTTATTGGAAAGGAACATGAGGAAACTTTGAGGGTGATGTAAATGTTTTCTTCCTCTTTGTGCAGGTGGCTTCATAGCCAAATGCCATTGCCAAACTCTATGAACTGTACTCTTCAGATCTGTACATCTTTTGTACTAGAAGTTATTCTTTTGTGAGGAGCCCCTTTATAATGGCTGGCACTAAAACAGGATGTAACCTTTTAAAATAGAAAATTAAGGGGCTGGCCAAATAGCTCAGTGGATTAAAATGCCTGCTTAGGCAGACGCAGGGGCCAGTGATCCCTGGGCCTGCCATGCTGGCCCCACTTCGGGAGCACACTGAGATAGGGATTGAGACTAGGCGTGGTGGCGCACACCTACAATCCCAGCACTTGGGAGTCTGTAAACAGAAGAATCACTTTGAGTCCCTGAACACCCTGTAGACCCTGCCCTAAATATACACAATAAATAAATAAATAAATAAATAAATAAATAAATAAATAAATAAATAAATAAAATAGAAAATTATCTTGAAGATGATTCAATCATAAAGGAAGATTCTTCTAAGGTATTGTTATGATTTGTGTCTAGTTGTCCCTCCAAATTTTCACAGTTACTGGGGTGGCTTCTAGAGTTTGTGATTAATTCATGATTCAATGTTGAGATTGTGGGTGTCAGTGCTGCACCCACCCTGGGGTGGACAGTCTGAATACCATATAAGGAGTGGAGGGAGGCTTGCTAGCTGCCACAGTAGCTGCTCTTCTCTTTGCTATTTTCCACTGCCATGAACAGCTGCCCTCTACCATGAGGAGCTAGCTGAATAAGGACTAAAACCTCCACTAACTGTGAACTAAACTTTGTCTTCCTTAATTTGGGGTGTCAGGTATTTTGTTCCAGCAATGAGAGAAAAGTAACCACGACAGATATATAGGTGAACATTGCTCCAGTTCATAGAAATTACTCAGTAAATGTGGTGCTATATGCATCTGGGACTTGGGTGTTTGCATTCTTTTATCCCTGCCATATCTTTTTTATTAGTATGCTTCCTTATTATTTTTTTCAAGTTTTCTTATAATTTGCCTAATGTAGTATAATTACCTTCCTGGGAAGAAGATCAATGACCTATTTTTGCCTCGTAATTTCACTTTTTAAAAAAACTTTATTTATTTATATTATGGCCAGCTCAGCCCACCCTGGGGGTGGGGCTGACACAGCATGTGATGGCTGGGGATTGAACTGTGGTCCCTGCAGTTGCCTAAGCTTGCTTAAGCAGGCACTTCAGACTACTGAGCTATCTCATCAGCCCTAGTAATTTTACTCTTAAATCATCCAAAGCCATTGGTTTAGTTCATCAGCAATCTTTACCTTCATCACAGTTCATATTTTCAACAAGGTAGTCTACTCATGGCCTCCTGAGAAGGTTGAGGTAATTTACTGGTATTTCCCCTTTTCAATTTTTAGAAACATTTTCTCTTGAAGACCAAATACATTCACTCTGGGGCAGCCCCTCTTATCTTTACTTTTTGTTGTTGTTGCAGAATCAGGTATTGAACTCAGGACCTTGTACTTGCCAGGCAGGCACTTGTGCCCCTGAGCTATCTCCCTGACCCCTTTTATCTTTACTTTTGAATGTTGCCACTGATTGGCTTTTGTGGGTGTCTATTTCTTTAGGTTGGTATTCAAGTATCTGGGACACTCTAGAACCCATCCATCTCAGTTTTTGTAACATATGCTTCATATGACAGCCTTTACACCTGTTTATTCATAGAGGTTCATAAGAGCACCGTGCCTGTTCATTTACCTTCACTTAGCCTTGGTACCATGGGATCCACTACCACCACCTTCTCTAAGTTTACCAGTACCATTCTTTACTTTCTATCCTAACCAACTCAGCTTCAGAAAAACCATCATACACTGTGAGCTTACATCTTGGGCCCTAGAGTATTGTTTTATTCTGCTTGTAAGTTATATAGACTATTCATGCCTTCATTTCTATATTCAAAGTTATTCTGTGCCTTTCGTTATTAACTACCATAAGAGTGTGTACAGGTTTACTGTTCCTCAACTGGAAAATGCTTCTTTTTTTAATGGGAAGGGTCTACAGGGTGTTCAGGGTCTTACTATATCACACTCATAGTGATCTGCCTGTTTACAGCCTCCAAAGAGCTAGGATTATAGAGGTACACAACCATGCCCAGTCTCAATTGCCATCTCAGCATGCCCCAGGGGCAGGGCCAGCGTGGCAGGCCTGGGGATCAAACCCCAGGCCCCTGTGCCTGCTTGTAGGTGCTTTAATCCACTGAACTATTTGGCTGGCCCTGGAAAATGCTTCCTGAGCTGCCTACAGACATGGATTCTATTGTAAATATTTATTTACAGCTCACTTGTTTCAAACCTGACATATAGTTTTGTTTGTTTGTTTCGGGGAGACAGGGTCTCACTATATAAACTTAGAGTGGACTTGAACTCTGACACATGCTGGCCTCAATCTCAATATGATCCTCCTGCCTCTGCCACCCTAGTGCTAGGATTATAGGTGTGCACTTCTATACCTGGCCTTGACAAGTACTTTTTAAATTGAAATTTTATTATTAAAAACCTTTGAGGTATAGTATACATATAGAAAAGGAACCAAATTATTGTAAATACAGTGAACTCTCACAAAAGAAATACACTTGTATAATAACCTTCATTTGGATCAAGAAATAAAACATTACTACCATCCCAGATGCTCCACATCCTGCAGCCCCAGTACAAGTGGTTCTCATCACTATTGACTCCACTCTCCTTGCTATAACATGAGAATCAGGTCCTTTTAAAAACTTTTTTGAGACAGGGTCTGACTATTAATTCAGACTGGTCTTGAACGAAGGCTAGCCTTAAAATCACAAGCAGTACACTCACCTCAGCTTCCCAAGTGCTGAGATTACAGGTATGGGCCACTGTGCTCATCTTCTAAAATCATTTTTGACTGTTGATCCTATTCCACTTAATTCAATTCAGTTTTAAGATATATCCATATATTTTTGAAATGAAGCTTGCTACTCCTATTCTATACATATAAGAAAGTACATGAAGTAATAAACTTGTTTTTTTCTTTCTTTCTTTCTTTTTTTTGTGGAACTGGGGATTAAACTCAGGCCCTTGTGTTTGCCAGGCAAGTGCTTATTCTATGGAGCTATCTCCCCAGCCCTAAGCAATAAACTTGCTTTCCAGATTTTTTTTTATAAGAATTCTAACATAGCCTTGGTTTCTATGTCTACTTCCTAACACTTGACCATTAAGTATCTGCATGTGAAGTTTATTTTGGGGGCTAGGGAGATAGCTCAGTAGAAAAAGCACTTGCCTGGCAAGTGCAAGGATCTGAGTTCAATCCCTGGTTTCACAAAAAAAAGAACAACTTTATTTTTGTGCCCTGGCAGACTAACAGATCTACTACCTAAATGAAGTAGGACTGATTGAAAAATGAACCTCAGCACATGAAAATGAAGTGTACAACAATGCAAGTACTCACAAATTGAATAGCAGGTTTTGTAGATACGTGCTACTGCAGGCGTTGTCTATACTGCAGCGGTCTCTGCCATAAGCAGTGAGCTTATTAAAAACAGAGAACCACAGTCTCCAGAACTACGGAACCAAAACCAGCATCAACCAATGATTTGTATGTACACACAGACTTAAGGAAATACACAATCTGAGACTTCTGTGAATTCATAGCTCTACAATTTGTTTTGATTCCTTTGTCCTCCAGATAAAACATATGCCTTAAGGAAAACACAAAGCTACAGAAAGAGGGAAGAGTAAAGAGAAATGAAGCCAATACCACAGTGTGTCCATAGCAGGGAAAATGGACACACTGGGGTATCCCTTGCTTCACGGAAGAAACACCTTTCCTTGTATTTTTTTCCTCTTAAGATTCTTTTTTGTTTTTGTTGAGAAGAGGGTCTCTCTGTAGTTCAGGCTGGCTTTGAATTTGTGATCCCCCTGCCTCAGCCTCCCGAGTGTTGGGATTACAAGTGTGTGCCACCATTCTCAGCTCTTAGAACTCCACTGAAGAAGAAATAATCTCTTAAAACTCAATATGAGAAGTCACAATCTGATCATCTCTGGTACATTCTGCTTGTTGAAGAGTCAATACATCTAATCTGCACTTAAAAAAGGAGATTATACAACAGCTTGAATGCCAGTAAGAGTCTCTGGGGCCTTCTGAGAAACTACCTACCACTGTAGGGAATCAATGTTTATGATGCCTAAGTGTTATCCCATACAGATATATGCTGCCACGTTAGAGACCAAACTGTCAATGATAAACATAGCCAACTACAAAAGAGGTTAAAAGAAACCACAGGCAATAAAGGAAATAGCTGACCTCCACTGGGATTTTTCCCAAGGTAAACTGAAGAGAAATGAAGTAGAATAAAGAGTTCAGTAGAGTCAGTGAATTCATATAAATGGCTGGTCAGAGTAAATGTGATGCGGTTGGCTGTGTCTGTTAGCTTGCTGTGACCCAGGTGAGGATTCTATCTGCCCACAGACACTGAGAGACCGAGTACCTGTCTTCATGGTTACATATGAGAGGAATTCAGGTCCCTGAGACAGATGCTTCAGTCATAAGAGATATTTACACTTCTAAACCTCCTTCTATTCTTTTAGTCTTTACAATTTTTATTAAAAAGTCATAGTTTTAATTTTGATTAACAGTACCAATACAGTGACCTCTCCCCCCCATATATATATATATATTACATATTACATTCCCAGCACTCAAGAAGTTGAGGCAAGGGGATGTCAAATTTGAAATCATCCTGAATTTCAAATAACAAACAATTTGGATTGCCTATTAAAACAGAAAACACACCCTCAAGTCAAGAAATATGACACTGATTTATATATATATAATGAATATTCATAAATATTTCATTGTCTTGACAGGCCCATTCCATTTATATAATAATAATAATAATAATAATAAAGCAGATTTATTTTACTGATTTAAGGTTTTCATCCAAAAGTTCAACAATGGCTTCTTCATTTGCTGACTGAAGCAGTCTCCAAATTAGCTGATCCAGGAACTTCTTGCCACATAAAAATTCCTGGTGAAAGAGAGTTGTTAGGAGGCATTGCACTATACTCTAAGCTAGAATGACCCCCAAAGGTCTAGGCATTAAATGCTTAGTCCTTAGCTTGGCCTGAAAGGATGTGGAAACCTTTAAGAAGTGGGGCCTAGGTGGAGGTCTTGGATCCTTGAGGATGTGCCCCCTGGAAAGGGCTTGTGGGATACTGGTCTGTCCTTTTTGCTTCCAGGCTATGAAGTAAATAGTCTTGTACACCACACTCTTCCATGATGCACACTGCCGCTACAGGCCCAAAGCAATGGAGTGGATCAGCATTCCCAGCCTTTGTTGCTAGTTTTCTAAAACTGATCCAAAATATACCTTCCCTCTTCTAAGTAATTTATCTTAGTTATCTGTTACAGAAAATTAACTAAACTAAAACACCTGAGTATTAGAAATGAAGAAATTTTAATTCCTAAATTATTCATTCCTACTAAACTCTCTACTGCTCTTCACACACACTTTCCTTTCAGTACTGGAGACTGAACCCAGAACCATGCACATACTAGGCAAGTGTTCTGCCACTGAGCTATATATGCAGCCCTTTTAAATTTTTTAGACAAATTTTCTCACTAAGTTGTTCTTTAACTTGTGATCCTCCTTCCTCAGAATCCTAGGTATCTGAGATTAGGCCATATGCCACTACATCCATCTAGATTTTTAAACATTTTACTTATAACTGACAAATACAAATTATACAGGTTTTTGGTATATACTGTGATGTTCTGCTTATGTCTACAATGTAAAATGACCAAATCAGGATAATCAACAAACCCCTAAGCTTATCAATTTATCACTGCTTTTATAGTGAAAAAATTTAAAATCTACACTTACAGTAATATAAAAATATATAACAGATTATTTACTATAGCAATTATTCAATGCAATAAATCATTGTATCATATTCCTCTTAGGTAACGGAGGCTTTGTACTCTTTTTTTTTTTTTTTAATGTATATTTAGTACAGGGTCCAAAAGGGTTTCATTACACAGATCAGACTTGTAGTGATCCTTCTGTTTTCAGGATCCCACGAGCCGGTATTACAGGTGCTTGACACCACACCGTCTCCAGGCCATCTCAATCGCTATCTCAGCACGCCCTGGAGGTGGGGCTGGCATGGCATGCCAACGATCAAACCACCCCCTGCGCCCCCCCCATCCCTGAGCCTGCCTAAGCAGGTGCTTTAGTCTGCTGAGCTATCTGGCCAGCCCTTACTTTGTACTCTTTAATCAGCATCTCCCTTCCTCTTCCTATTTAGTACATAAACAGATTTTGATTATTTATTACTATAATTTTTTTCATGGTGTTTTCAAACTATTTCTTTTCACTAAGATGGAAACTTCCTTTTTTTTTTTTTTTTTAATTTTCAATAGGCTGGTCAGTGATTACTGGAACAGATTCCTGTAATTTTGTTTGTTATTCCTAGGCCTGTCATGCTAATTAATAATAATTGGTACTTAGGTTGACATCAAGTATGTTATAGTTATAAGAGCCAGTTACTCTGCCTCTGTTTTGCAAGTGAAATAGTTATCACCACCAAAAACAACTGAAAAAATATGGTGTAAAGAAGTTGGAGCTGCCCCTCCCCATACCTCTCTCCCAAAGAAGCTTGCCACAAAAGACTATATTTGGTTCTATTTAAACAAAATGTCCAGACTACATGGTTAGGGGTGGGGGAGCTGAAGGATGAGGACTGAAGGGTGGAACTTACTTCTTTGGGGTAATGAAAACACCCTGCCAGTAACTGTGATAGTTGTACAAAGCTGAAAGCCACTGAGGTGCACACTTTAAATGGAGAAAAAAAGTATAGAGGCTGGGGAGATAGCTCAGTAGAATAAGCACTTGCATGGCAAGCGCAAGTGCCTGAGTTCAATTTCTGGTCCCGCAAAAAAAACAAAAAACAAAAAACAAAAAACAGTACAAAGAATATGGACAAACATGTTTGGTTAATATTGTGTGTTTCCTGAGGAAAGGGAAGTTAGCAAATATTGTCTCCTTTTCGACATGGCTGCTATGTTCTTCTGCAAGAAGTGGTGTAAGATACACTGAAATTGGTATACTTCTTTAAAAAAGACCCTTCCCTTTCAACTTTTATTTTGAGTACATAATGAGTCAGAAGTAAGTAAAAGTATTATCACATGGACCAAAGAAAAAGATTAAAACTCTCCTTTTTCCACATAATGCTTTATGGGAATCATTTCATTTTCCCCTTCAGTGGCAGGAAGTTCTTCTGTGCTTCAGCATCAATGTATTAATATTAGAAGTCCTGGTTTGATGGGATTTAGGTAAGCTAATGTTAAAATAACATAAGCTCTTCCCCATCAGCAAAATGCCACTGCTGTACACTCCTTTTATAATTCCTTTTTTAGTACATCATGAGTAGTCTTACCTTAATGTCACGAACTTCATATGCTATCCTGTGGTCTGTGACCCTATCCTGGGTGAAATTATATGTCCGAATTCTCTCTGATTGGGCTCTAGTTCCTACCTGTAGCATAACAAAAGCAATTCACATTTTAATTACCTTCATCCCAAATGGAAAAAGTATTGGTAAATGATTTTTCTATTTGAACAGTTTCAGTATTTCTTTTTTAAGTTATATACACAAAGTGACCCAGGAAAAAGCAGGCCAAATTTAATGTTAATACTACAGGTTTGGGGCTAGTGATGTATCTCAGTGTAACGTCCATGCTTAACATGCCCAAGGCCTTCAGCTCAATCCTCTACACTACCAAAAACAAAACCAACCAGCCAACTAACCAACCAACCAACCAACCAACCAACCAACCAACCAACCAAATTAAGAAACATAAAACCACTACAAGTTTGTAGACCTTACAGAATGCAAATAAATGTCTATTTAATAATATTTCAAACTCCAAATTTTAAAACTGAATTATTTTCTTCCTACCCCTATCAATCAGTTCTTTCTCTTGGTTTCTACCATGAGTTCTCTTTTATTGAAGTGGAAAACTGAATCGTGTATGGAATGAGTATTTTGTAGCTTTTACTGTCCCAGGCTACACTTAATGATATCATATCATTTGTATATGTAATTCCTGCTAACACTAGCAAAACATCCTCTCAACTGGGTGCAGAGGCGCGTGCCTGTAATCCCACCTACTCAGGAGGCTTATTCTATTTAATTTTTTCTTTTTGAGATAGGGTCTCGCTATGCAGTTCAGGCTGGCCTTGAGCTCACTTTTGTAGTCCAGGCTAGTCTTGAACTCACACTGATCCTCCTGCCTCAGCCTCCTCAATGCTGGGATTACAGGCATGGCCCACCATGCCCAGTCAGGAGGCTTATTTGGAAGGATTAAAAATTCAAGAGCAGTCTTGAATAAAAGACTGGTTAGCAGTTTCCAGTTTCAAAATAAAGAGTAGAAAAGGGCTTCAGCTATAGTTCAGGGGTAAGGTGTTGTTTTGTTGGATTCTCCAGTAGTGGGGAAAAAAAAAATCACTTCATGGAATATGCCTTTCCTACCATCTCCATATTTGTGACTGGAATAACTGAAATGTATTCAATCTCTTCTTTGAAACCTTTTGCATTTGAAATTTTCTTCATGGTACACCACAGCTCACCTCATATTATGGTTTATTTCTATTTTTTTTTTTAAATCTGTTGAACTCCCCCATCTCCCTAGCAAATGATATTCAGCATTCTCTCTCAATCATTATGACTTCTGTTTCATTTTCTGGCATTGGGAATCCAACTCAAGGTCTTGATTTGCTAAACAGTACTCTATCACTGACCCATACTCTCAGTCCCTCACCTTTATTTTTTAACCTTCCACTTGTTTTTTTTTTTTTGGTACTGGGATTGAACTCAAGATCTTGTGCTTGCCAGGTGAGCACTTACACCATTGAGCTATATCCCCAGCCCCTCTCACCTTTACTTTTTATGATGAAAAAATGATGACTTCTGGAATTTGTTTTTATAACCCATAAGGCAAACAATATAAGACTAAACTCTTGATCATCAGGAATTTTTTTAAAACTATAGATTCCGGGCCAGCGAGATAGCTCAGAGGTCTAAAGCGCTGAGGCAAGCTTGGGCAAACTTAGGTAACCACAGGGACCGCGGTTTGGTCCCCGGCACCACATGCTGCACCAGGCCCACTTCCAGGGCAGGCTGAGCCAGCCATTAAAAAACAAACAAACAAAAACTATAAATAAATGAATAAATAAATAAATAAAACTATAGATTCCTAAAAATTCTCCAGGTCATCTATTCTGAAAGTCAGGTTTGGAAACTATTACTGCAAAGAACCACATGACCAATCAGGATTCCACTCCAGATCACTCATGCCAGAACCACAAGATCTGGGTAGGTAGGCACCTACAAAGCCCTCAGATACATGTAGCAAGGGTGAGCACCAGGCATCATGCCTTCTACATAAAAGCTCTGAACAAACTGATCGAAAAACAGTTCTAAGTCTTGGAAATACCTACTGAAATAGTCAAGTGGCCAAAGTATTTGAGGGCGAGGGTGATCTCTCTTGGCTCTTCAATTAGACTACAAAGAATCTGCATAAGGTCAATTTTAAACATTTATCTAAAAAACTTGTTGGGGCTTGAGAGATAGCTGAGAGGCATAAGGACCTTCCTGACAAGCACAAGGACCTCAGTTTGACCTCTGGCCCCACTTGCTATGCAAGCTCTATGCCAATGTTGGCCCCAGTACTCAGGATGAAGTGGTGCATGCCTGTAATCCCAGCACTCACAATGTTGAGATAGAGCGATCACTGCAAGTTTGAGATCAGCCTGGGGGCGACAAAAGTGAACACAAGGCCTTCCAAACTGTACAGTGAGACCCTGTATACAAAAAGTAAATAAAAAATAATTTAAAAAATTAAAAATTACTATGTGGAACCTCTAGTGCCAAAGTGTTCGGTGCCAAGTAAATCCCATGTCTTTCCTTAGCTACGAAATGGCAAAGCACATAGTGCTTATTATCATTTACTGGCCAGAGAAGTATAAATGAGCAATCCTATCTGCAAATTAGACACTGATGCTGCTCCACAACCTGGGATTACCACACGAAGTGCTAAAATATTATTTAGCCTACTAGTACTATCTTCAGGCTAGACTTGGATAAAGAAAGCTACAAAGGTAAAAATGTGAAAACTTGTACAAACATAGATGAAAAGATTTAATAAAGTATTTACTTATATGACTCATTAATTTATAAGGCTACCAACTCTTCTAAATTTGAGCTATAACTATCTGCAGATACCACCAAAGCACAGTTACCTCTGAATCTTCCCGATTCTCTCAGAGAGATTTTACTTTCAGAATTTAATTCTGTTTACTTAATGACATTTTTTTCAGTTTACACAGGATTCATGTACTTATGTATTTAAGTAGCAATATAAACGTAGTATGTTGTACAAAATTCAAAACGTACTCAGGGGTATACAATGACAAATTAATCTTCATCCTATCTCTTCTTCCATCACTAGCAGTCATGGTTCCCTGAATTTTTTTTTTTTTTTTTTTTCCCTTTTTTGAGACAGGGTCTCCCTATGCAGTTCAGGCTGGCCTTGAGCTCACTTTTGTAGCCCAGGCTGGTCTCGAACTCACACTGATCCTCCTGCCTCAAGTGCTGGGATTACAGGCGTGAGCCACCACACCCAGCTTGGTTCCCTGAATTTTACACTTTAATCCAGAGTTATTATAAAAGTACAGGTCTTTAAATAAAATATCTGAAAATCTAAATTTCAAAAAGAAAAAAAGATTTCCAGATAGAATCTTGCTATATGAGTCCAGGCTGGCCTGAAATTTAGGATCTTCCTACCTCAACATCCTGAGTGCTACAATTACAAGTATGCATAATCATACCTAGCTCTAGACCATTTGTCTTTAACTCCAATTTCCTATGAAGACAGTTATGATATAACTTGAAGAAAACAACTGGGAAATAATTTTGTCTATCCAGATTTCATTTACTCATTTGTACAGTTAAATGCCTAAACTCAATTATAACTCATCAGTCTATAGCTATATAATTACTGCTTATTTACAAATAAACAGGTTTCCCTATTCTCTAATGTATTTCTATTCAAAGTAAACACTATTTTCTACCTAAAATAGTGACAACTGGGAGTTGGGGGTGGGAAGATCACCTCAAGTTGGGAGTTCAACTGCACCTACATTGTGAATTCAAGGCCAGCCTAGACTACATAGAGACCCCGTCTCTAAATAAATAAAAATAAAATGGTGATCTCTTTTCCTCTTTTTGAGGTAGGGTCTCACTTGTAGTCCAGGTTGATCTTGAACTTGTGGCAATTCTCCTGCTGTAGACTCCTGAGGGCTGGAATTACAGGTGTGTGCCACCACGTCCACCTCTAAAATGGTGGTTTTCATGTAGAGTATTTAAATTATTACACTAAATAATAAGTCTTACCTGAAGTTTTCTAGCACTTTGTTGCTGACACTGGTCTTTCTGAATAATTTGTTGATAGAGTCTAGCCCTTAATACACGCAGAGCTATTTCTTTATTCTTTAGCTGTGACCGTTCTTGTTGGCATTCAACTACTAACCCTGAAAAACAACAGAGACCAAAGGTAAACTATAGCCTCCATAGGACTGACTAAAGAACTCAGGGACATGTAAAGAGGAAAGGCTGCTGGGTGTGGTGGCACACACCTGTAATCCCACATTCAGAGTCTGAAGCAGAAGGATTACTACAAATCTGAGGCCAGCCGGGTTACACAGTGAGTTCAAGGTTAGGCTGGACTACAGTATTGGGGGGGGGGGGGGTTAATCTGAAGAAAGATCACACAATATTGAAAACATTTTAGGTTTTGCACAGTTGAGAAACTGATGGTAACAGCTGTAGTGACTGTTCAGATTCTGATCCATGAAGGAGATACATGTGGTATTTCAGATATGATGGATAAAAGCAGACAACATTCCACTTGCTTTTCTTCCCTGAGTTGCTCTTCCTCTTAACTTGTCCATGGATTTCAGCAGCTCAAGCAACAGAAAACTGCTACCACCCCTGTGCTGTGCCATTCTCTGTCCTAATCAAGAAATACTCAGCTTCTCCACTTTATTCATCCCCCTCCCCACACACAAACTCCTACGGAACTGATGTTTTTAAAGTAACTTGATACACGGCTTGTAAAACCTTGAATCCAATATCCAGGATGCTAACTCTCCAACCCCACAAAAATAAGTGACTTATTCTGGCACATGGTTTTATATGTTGAAGTCTAAGACTGGATTATGGCTTTACTGCTGCGCCACCCCATGGTGGAGGGCACACAAAGGCAAAGCCAACAAGAAATTACTAAAAAGTCAAATGTGACTGTATACATCTCAAGCACTCTGGGAGGCTGAGGCAGGAGGATCAGAAGTTTTAGTCCAGCCTGGGCAAGTTGGTGATTTAACAAGGCCCTGTCTCAAAATAAATAAATAAATAAATAAATAAAAGTGCTAGGGATATGACTCAGATGTGACTTCAATCCCTAGCACAAATAAAACAAAACAAAAATTATTGAAGAAAGTATTTCAGAATTGAAGCAATGTGAGTCTAGAGCTTAAAAATAATAAAACAAAAGAAAAAAAGCTTAAGTGTTCCAAGTAAACACTGAGTGACAACCAAGTATTCATGACCAATGAAATATGAGGCTAGAATAATGTATTTTCAGATATATGACGTCTCAAAATGTTTATATTTTGGTTTCCTTGGGAAGCTATTTAGAGATGAGTTTAAGTAAAATGAGAGTAAACTAAGGGAGATGATGAAGAATCCAAGAGACAGGAGGATCAGATCCAATATGTGGTCAGGAAAACCTTTGGCAGAGTCTTAGAGAGGAACTGGTCCAGCTAGGACCAAGAAGATGGAGCCTCTATAAAGCATCATATTTATGATAAAATAGATTAAGTTCACTTTACAGAGGCTTTGGAGGATGTAGAAAAGCTTTGAGTCAAAGCAAAGAAAGCAAATAAAACAGGTGTAGCATATGTAATTTCAGTCCTCAGGAGTTTGAGGCAAGAGAACAGTGAGTATGAGGCCAGACTGGAATACACAGTAAATCTGGGGTGCCCTGGGACATAGTGAGACCCAGTTTCCACAAAACAAAACAAATAAGACATTAAGAAAATAAAGCATGACACATCTGAGATTAATTAAAAAAAGGAAAAATAATAACTCAGTTATTGAAAACTATACTAGTTGGCTCAGCAGCAAACACTATTTATCTATTCATTTATATGAAATCAGTCAAAATTAATTTTGAAAAATATAAATACCTGGGAAAGAGGGGACTTCTAAGCCAAAATCCTCATCTACCACATTAAGAAATCAACATATAATCTCTGTCATTGATCCGAAGAGACTACATTCCTGTTATTTAGAAAAAACTATTGTAATTATGAGAAAAACAGATCAATGAATTTAATGAGGTTGCCTCTAGGAAACAAAAATTTAGGGTTGAAGAAGTAGAAACAAGGAAGTAGAAGAAATCCATGGATTTTCTCTTTTTGTTTTTGTTTAAAAAAAAGTTTACTATTAATTTTTTTTTTAACATACTTAGTACAAAGTCTATAGGGTCTTATTACACAGATTGGACTCATAGTGATCCTCCTGTTTTCAGCCTCCCAAGTGCTGGGATACAGGAGTGCACCACCACACCCAGTCTCAGTCACCATCTCAGTGGGCCCCTGGGGCAGGGCTGGCACCAGGATCAAACCCTGGTCCCTGCATCCCAGGTGCTTTAATTATTTACCACTATATTTTTAAAAAACATACACATGGAATGGGGATGAGTCTGAGGTCAGCCTGGGCTGCGTGAGTTCAAGACCAACCTGAACTTCACAGGAAGACCCTGTCTCAAAATAACAACAAAATCCCTCATATATGTAATATATAAAAAGTAATCTAAAAAAGAAAAGAAAGTTAATAAGTTTAATTTGTAATACATCAGAAATACAGTCCATGTACACATAACAATATTTTAGTCAATGACAGGCTGTATATATGATGGTAATTCTGTAAAACTGTATCACCTAATGATGTCATAGCCATCTTAGTTTGTGAATACCTATGATTTTCTCATAATGAAGGAACTGTCTCACGGTTCACTTGGTACAGATCGTGGTGTGACATGGTGTGCACGTGGAACCCTATCAATTGGGTCTCTGTCTCAAAGAAACAAAAAAATTACTTTAAGGACTGCAAGACTGACTAATATTGATTGTATCATAATTAGCAATATTAAAAGTATGAGTAGAGCCTAACTGACTAAAGCAGCTAGCAGTCCACTACAAGGTGACAAAAGGTCAACAGCAATGCCATGCCCCATGTGCTTCTATGTTGCATTTGTATTTGGGCTACAGCCCTCTGGCTGCTCACCCCCACCCACTACACCTGACAGCTTCTCTCAGGCAATCCATGCCATTTCCAAAAAGAAAGTGACTATTAACAGAGTAAGGATAGCAGATCCACCAACCTAGTATTTATTCAATTTTTTTTTTTAAATAGGCTGGCTCAGCCTGCTCTGGGGATGAGGCTATCACAGCATGTGGTGCCGGGAATCGATCCGCGGTCCCTGTGTTGCCTAAGCTTGCCTAAGCAGGCACTTTAGACCACTGAGCCCCGCTGGCTCAACCTAGTATTAATTTAGAAACCAGACATCAACACAGAACTCTCTACTTCCAAATGCTGAATATGTACAAAAAGATAAAGGCATAAAAGTAAAGACATGTGCTCACCTGTGGGGATATGGACAAGCCTGACAGCACTGTCTGTTGTATTAACATGCTGCCCTCCTGCTCCTTTGGCTCGAAATGTATCTATTCGCAAGTCCCTGTAGTCTACTTTTACATCTACCTGGAATAAAAAATATTGCATAAATAAATTCTGCATTCTATAGCTACATTTTATTTCTTGAGACAAAGTTGCTACACAAGCCAGGCTAGCTTTGAATTCCCTATGTAGTCCAGGCTGACTTTGAACTTGTAATTCTCTTGCCTTAGACTATTTTTTTAGTACTGGAACTCAAACTCAGGACCTCACACTTGCCAGGCAGGCAATGCACTGCTGAGCTGCATCCCCAGCTCCTGCCTTACCTAGACCCTTGAGTGCTAAGGCAGGTACCTAGCTTGATGAATACTTTAGTATTAAATTTATTCTGAGATTTTTTTCAAATAAACTGAATTGTTTTGTGTTAAGTAATAAGAACTAGACTAATTGAAGAAATAACTTATACCAAAGAAAGAAAACATAAATCCCTTATTTCAGTCAAGAAGGCTCTGACTATAAATTCTTAGTGAAGTATATTCTCTGGATAAAAATTTTAAACATTACTTAACAATTTACTACTAGTAATGTTGGTATTGTAATTTTGAAATGTTTTTATATAATTATAATAACAAATAAACATATTAAAATAATTATGAGACAAGATTTATTTTTTACTCTAAGTGGAGACAGAGAAATAAACTACAAGAAACTGAAGAGAAAAACATCTCTGCAGTGTTAAGTTTGAATTGATAATATGAAACCGAATGTAAAACGTGTTTCTTAGCCTAAAAGTAAGGATGCTCTAGTAATACTAAGCACACTCAATATGCAGATCCTCATTTCTGGGAATGTCTCCCACTGACTCTGGCTGAAAGACATGGTCTGAGACTGACAGACCCAGGTCTGAGATAGGAGAATACAAATGGGCCTAGGAGAGCTAGTTGTTTCAGAGAGCAAGAACCAAATACTGATGATAGCCAAGAAGAGAGGTTACCCTAAGAAGGATAATAGTTTGGGACAATTTAAGCAGAAAACAGAATAATGATTATAGATTGTTAGATTAAAACACAAACTCATGAATCTATAATAAAGTCAGTATATAAAACTTAATATGACTTTATAATGACATCAAGTAAAATAGAAAGTGGTATGGGGAGGAAAAAGAAAGCAACAAGGCCAGCGAGAGGTTCTTAACAGAAGAATGCTAGTTAATAAAGATATACAGGATGACAGGATTAGAAAAGCACTATTTTGGAAACCCACATGTAAGAGACTGAGGCTGCTGCCCCTCCTTTTGCTCTTTGCTGTTTTCCGCTGCCATGGATGGCTGTCCTCTGCCGTATGCCACTGCCTTGGAGCCAGCTGAGTATGGACTGAAACCTCCACTGTGAGCTAAATCAACCTTTCCTTCCTTAATTCTGGGTGTTGGATATTTTCCCCAGCACCGAGTAAAAAGTAACCAAGACACACACACACACACACACACACACACACATTATATATATATATATATATATATATATATATATATATATATATATGTATATATATATATATATATCAAGCAAATATGAGAATGTGAGAAGACATAAACAACTGTTGATTCAAGAAGAAGGTCCTAAGTTTTTATTGTGGTATTCTTTCAACTTTCTATATGTTTAAAAACCCAAAAGCTCAGCAAAGAAAAATATCAGGAAGGTGTAGTCAACCAGTAAGATTCAGTGATGCCATACAGATACCACATATTTGAAATAGTATCTATGGTATTCATTTTTTCTTAAAAAAAATCTTTAGCATAAAGGAAAGGAATACAGAGATAAATGGAGGGGGAAATGAAAAGGAGGAAAATAAATAAAAAAAGAATGTACATGTATTGACTTCCCATGATGAATGTAATCATTATATAGTATAAACATGTACTGATAAAAAAGAGACTATAAAGTCTAGTTGATAACTACAAAAAGAAGAGATTTTCCTGGAAGCTAAAGGTTCTCAGCACAATGCCCATTTACGTGGAGTGAGTTTTCAATAACTCCTGCTGCAGTTACCTCATCTGGTTGAGGAAGGACAATGACTGACATAGTTCCTGTGTGAATACGTTGCATTCTTGATGACAGGCCCACTTCAGGTATTCGCTGAACTCGGTGAATCCCACCTTCATACTTCAAATGCTTGTAGACATTCTCACCAGAAATTCGGGCAGCTGCATGATGTAGTCCACCTATAAAAAATATTCTGAACTATCAATGCATTAGACCAGTGGCAAAATGCCTAATTCCAGCAGTATAGAAGACTGAGGCAGGCAGACTGCAAATTCAAGCCCAGCCTGGGATATTTATTGGCTTAGCAATTCCTTGAGGATGAAGCTCAATGCAGAGAACTTGGGTTCAATTCCCAGTATAAGAGAAAAAAAAAAGGGTTAAGGAATTCTACTTCATGAGGGATCACCATTCTCTGTGTGTTTTATCTAAAGCCTGAATGTAAGTAAAATACCTGATAAGGACATAGTATAAAACTTTATTTTCTTAATATATGAAAGGAAATATAACAAACTATTACTTCTGGTTAGCTTTGGAGACCACAACAGTTTTGTTTTCTTTACTGAGACAGTGTCAAGCTATGTAGTTCAGGCTGACCTTCAACTCACTATGCAACCTGGACTACCCTAAAACTCACAGATATCCTCCAGCCTCAGCCTCTCTGATACTGCAATTATAGGCATGTGCCACCACACCCAGCTTCCATATTTATATTTTTTTGTTTATAAATCTTCTATAATGAGCAGGTTTTACTATTATAGTATGAGAAAAATACTACTAGAAAAATGTACTGGAACATTTCTTGAACTACTTCTGCAATCACAGGCTAATATGGTGCCACATATAAAAGAACACACCTATAATCCCAGCACTTGGGAGGCTGAGGCACTGCAGGTTTGAGACCAGCCTGGGCTACAGACGTGAGCACAAAGCCAGCCTGAACTGCATAGCGAGACCCTATTTCAAAAAGACAAAACAAAACGAAATAAAAAGTCTGGAGAGTTGAGACAACCCCTAGGTGAAAACAGTGAAAGTGTATTGCTGGACTTGCCAGATGAGAACTTCCAGTGGTCCTTATTGACAAACAAATATAAAAAGGCATTTTCCAGATGAATAGATGCACACCAAGTGCCAAGGCTAATTAATTTGCTCAAGCAACAAAACCACACTTGGTACAACAGCTAGTTAAGCCTGAAAAATTGTCAGTCTCTAAGATCCTTCTGTCTTCTAAACAGGCAAGAAAGAAAGAAAGAAAGAAAGAAAGAAAGAAAGAAAGAAAGAGAAAAAAGAAAAGAAAGGAAAGAAGGAAGGAAGAAAGAAAGGAAAGAAAGAAAAGCTGAATAGGATGTTGGAGAAATTACCATTCCTGCATCTTTCAAGTTTTTCATGGTTGCACTCATCTCTACAAGCACTCTAGGAATGTGTAGTGCTTTTGGTTTACTGTTTTCCTAGGTAGCAACTATGCTGATAACTTTCACTTGGCCTTTTCTCTTCCTAATGGTTCTTGCTCTATACACTGGTAATAAAGTTTGAGTATTATGTCAATTGCTTAGTATGTTTATTCCAATTATGCACCCCAGAACTGTACATTGCCACAGCATGGGTAAGATGAACCTGATGTAAAACTCATTGTTCGCATGACCTCCATACTTTGACTAGTGAACCACAGTAACATTTTTGATTTCTGGGGTTTAGTGTTGGTTCAGAGCTAATGTCCAGTGGGCCCTGAAAGACTGTATCATTTCCCTTTTCCCAGCGCACATTTCCTCTGTTAAAACGCCACTGCTTCTCCTGGGAAAGCTGAGAAAAAAGTTAATGAAACACACTTTGACAGTGTAAAAGGGTCTTTCTTTAAGGAGACCAATAGCCTCTTGATTCAAATTTTGAGTTTGTAAATGACCCAAAACTTGCTTGATTCAGGAGCCATAAAATCTCTTGCCTTTATGTTTCAAGTTTGACATTTGTTCTCATCAGCTAGAAGTTTTCTCTTGTACAGATAAAGAAAGAATTCAGTAGATTCCCTGCTATTTTACTATACAAACACTAATCAACGTTATAAGTCTAAATGAGTGAAATTATTATGATTGCTTCTCTAACTCTGCTACCTAGTAACTATACCCACACTGTCTTTGGCAGTAGAGTGCCACCATCCACTCCTACTATGCTGGCAACCAATTATTCCTATTACATGTAGGTTTCCCAATTAATGACCAAATTTCCCACTGTAAGATGTCATGGTAGGGAAGGGCGAACTCTTCATTGATATTAGGGCTCCCTACAAAATTTATTTCTCATAGTCTTGGTGAAAGGTATGTTTTCAGGACACATAAATTAAACATAACACATTTAAATAAACCCTCCTTGAATTTACCTGATGAGGAGAAGTAACAGCAGAAAAATATGAACTTTAATTGGTGGGAGATGGAAGAGATAATACAATACATTTCATACCATTCCTTTAACTTGGAAAATATTTCATTAGGTACTAGCGTACAGAATAACAATGTCAGACCTATAGGACATGTCAAGGGCTATTACAATTGTCTTACAAACACTTAGTTTGATGTAATAATGATTACTGTTTCTGTTTGTCCCTATACTCACAAAATTATGACTTTAAAAGTTAATATTTGAAAGTTAATATATGAATTTTTGCATGAAAATGTTTCTTTTCAACCTTAGTTTTTAATGTACTATGACTTTCCATATAAACTTTTAAAAAGAAAAATATATTTTAACATGTTTAATATATATGTATATTTTTTAAGGTAAATTGTTTTGTATCTTCTCTAGTCTTTTCCTACCCCTAACTTTTTCTTCCCTTAACTAGTTACAATAATATCAATTTTTGAAAAACTGGGGCTGGAGGGATAGCTCAGGGGCACAAGTGCCTGCTTGGCAAGTGCAAGGTCTTGAGTTTGATCCCTGGTTCTGGAAAAAAAAGAAAAAATTTATAACTTCAATGAGTAGAAGTGTATTTTAAACCTTTAATTTTAAAGATATTTGAGTGAAATATTTTAAATGTTTGTTTTTAAAAGGACATTTAAAAATGTCTTTATTTTACTTTGCCAGTGAGCCAGTGTTTTCTAACTATTGCTTAGGCTATTCTGAATACCTGGAACAGAATCCTTCTCTCTGTCATTAAGCAATTATCCCTTTTATTCCTGAAAGTTCTATTTAAAATGTGTATCTCACATGTTAGTGATAGCACTTCCCACTATTTTCTCTTTTTTTGAGATCTATGATGCTTTTACTTTTGTTCTGCATCTTTTCATTGTAACATTTATTTTTTACTAGTACATGTTTATAGTATATAATAATGGCATGCACTGTGCCCACATGCACTTGACACACGTACATAATACATCTTAATTCTTATTTCCCCAGTTTCTTTTCAGAATATTGCCATTTCAGATTAAAACTTCCTTAAAATTTTCTTCCCTTTTACTTCAATAATACTATTTTGTTCTTTTTTTAAAATTTTGTTCTTATCCTTTTCCTGTCTATATGAATTTTCTTTCTTTTGCCAACTGTTTTTTTTCTTAATATGGCCATTTTCCAAGGCTTGGTGTCTCAATTTCTCTCTCTATAAACTTCCCCTTACGAATTCTCTCAGAATCAGACTTCAACTCTATGTTAATATCTATCAAACATCTTTTCTGAATTCTGTTCTCTCAAAGTGGCATATAACTTCAGTACTTACTTAATATATCTTCATGCTAGTTGCTGTAACCTCACACTTAATTATAAAACATTAGAAGCTGGGAACATGGCCCATTGGAAGAATGCCTGCCTAGCACATGCAAGGCCCTGAGTTTGATCCCCAGGACTAACAACAACATCAAAAACAAAAACAAAAACAAAAATCCTCATCACTAAAATGAGGTTTTTAATTAAAAGCCATCATCAAAATACAAAAATGTATCTTTCCAAATGAGCTCTTCTTTCAAACATCTATTCTACTCAGTGTCATGAAGAGGTATCACAATCTTTTCAGCTAAAATAAACCCCTGTAGCTCATCTCTTGTGTAAGCAAAGGCTGGTGGGATGCAGTGTGGCTCTGGATCAGATGGACTGAAATGTGGTGAGAGGACTACCCTCACTTACTGTGTGATCCTGGATTAATTACTGCCTGAGCCTTGATCTGCATCTGAAAATGAGCTTAGTATCTATCTACTTCACAGACTATGAGGGCCACGAGGTCAAGAGGCTGCGAACACAGAACATGTTCATCCAGGTAACCTTTTAAAGTCTCTCACATGTATCCCAACTCCTCAGTCTAACTCTTAGACATTTCTGGATTACTTTAAAGACTTCTCTGCAGGCCACCTTAAACCTAGCCTCTTCAATCCATTTTTTATACTGTTGGCAAAAGAATCTTCTTTGCTTTTTTGTCTTTTTGAGTCAGAGTTTCACCATGCAGTTCAAGCAGGCTTTGAACTCACAGCAAAGCTCCATCCTCAGCCTCCAGAGTGTTGGGGTTATAGGTGTGTACCACCACCAGTAAAAATCTTCTTAAAATGTATATTTTATCAAATTATACTCATATTAATAAAACTTCATTAGCTCTCTATGCCCTATCAGTCAAGATTTATTCTATTTTCAAAGTGGCTTAGCAAGGTAAGGTGGTGTATATCTAAAATCCCAGCATTTGCAAGGCTGAGTCTGCAAGACTGCCATGAGTTTGAGCCCAGCTTGGGCTACACAGTGAGTTCAAGGCCAGCTTGAACTACATAAGGACTCCCTGTCTCAAAAAGATAAAAACAGTTGTTCAAAATCCCCTCATTCAAATTTATGTCAGCCAATACAGGATATCCCATTGCAAATTTCCATCAGTAAACTGGTCTCTTAAATGTGCTACCCATACTCCAAGATGCTTCCTACCACCACGCTACTGTTAGGTTGTTCCTGCCCTCTCCTACAGGTGACATTCTCCTTTCACGAATGCTGGCTATATTTAAAATCTGTACCAAGTTCAATTTATACAGGATACTAGCTTTTACTTCACCCAGTGTTTAATTTATATGCATCCTCTTCCAGTTTTGAGCTTGTGTTTAATTATTTGTAACCCCTCTGTCTACTATGGAGTACTACTGCATAACCAAGCAGACAAAAATTTTGGGATGGATTAAATGGAGGGAGAAAATGCAAGAATTGCCACTGGATATTTTGAATCTATCTATCTATCTATCTATCTATCTATCTATCTATCTATCTATAGTTTGTCCTACTAGTTAAAAAATTTAAGTATGTCACTGGTATGAAATATGTCTGAAATACATCTCCAACCTATTTATATTATATTTTGGGACACAGCTTTTCAAAATTACCGATGTGAAACGTAACTCAGTTTGAGTGGACATTTCCTGAAAATAAAGTCAAATAATTGTCCTTTTTGCACTCCCATGCAAATCTAATATATTATTAGCTACTTAGTCTAATTGATAAATGTTTTGGTTGTACTACATAAATGATACAGTTCTTTCATAGTAAAAGACTTTACTAGTTTTTTTCTTTTTTTGGCGGGACTGGGGTTCGAACTCATGACCTGGCACTTGCCAGGCAGGCACTTGTGCTATGGAGCTATCTCCTCTGCCCCAGTAAAAGACTTTAATACATCATATATTGCTTCTTATGAAGATGAGTCTCTCCTTCCTGTTCTCTCTTTCAGTTAAGGACTTTGCTATACTATGTCACTATGATTGACAAACCTATGTCAACATGTTTAATAAATATAAGACCAAATGTTTTGAACAATGGGGCAGGCACGCTTGATGGTACATGTCCATGAGTCCAGTACTCAGGAAGGACTACCATGAGTTCAAGTCCAGCCAAGGCTGTATAGTAAGACCTTGTCTCAGAAAGAAAAAAAAAAAACACACACACAAAAGAATGGGGCAACATGGTTCTAATATAGACTGAGAAAAAATAACTTTCATTCTTTTAAGCACAAAAATATTCAAATATGCCTACCATAATCTGCGGGTGTATAATTCAGAAGTTCAAATTTCCAGTGCTTATAGCATGAATAATTCTGATACATGTCAAATATTTCTCGGGTAAATTGTTGGCAGATATCACCTAAAAGACATATAAAGCATTCAGTCAACACAAATATCAAAGGCAGCCATCTATGAGTCTAACTCCCTTAGGCAAGGATCATTTCCCAAGACAAACACTTTTTTTGTTGTTGATGATGGAGCAGGGTTTGAACCCATAACCTTGCACTTGCCAGGCAGGCACTTGTGCCATGGAGCTATCTTCCCAGCCCCTCAAGACAAACATTTTTAAAGACAAGCATACTTTTAAAGCTGCAGATTGGCACCCTGTACCACCATTTGAGAACTCAGGCAGACTCTGGGCTGCCCAGGGGATTTTGGTGAACTACAACCCAGGGGCCCCCAGTATGTAGGCACAGGGGTAGTGCTGGCCTCCAATCCAACCATCTGAGAACTTAGGAGGAAACCAGGAGGCTGCAAGATAGTGGTGCATCTAGCCCATGCTCACTACCTCAACAGAAGCTTTGTTAAGCTGCCAACCAGTTGCTCACACCAGTAGTAAGAGCCTTGGTGAGTCCTACCCTCCTCCCTCCCCCCATGGTAGCAGGAACCTTTCTGACCCACACTCCACTGCTCTTCCACCACTCAGACAGAACTTTAAAAATGCCAAAATCCAGGAGGAGAAGGCAAAAATCTCAATCCTCTAGCTAACCCAGAACAAGTCCAAGAGACAAGGACAGAGAAGAATGTGGAAATCACATACCTGCAATTTCTAAAATTATAGCAACTGAAATAAAGAAACAAGTCCATTGGACTATAGAAGAAATATGAACAGAAACGTCTTTCAGATCAAAAAAGAAATAACAATGGGCTGGCAAGATAGCTCAGCAGTCTAAAACGTCTGCTTAGACAAGCTTAGGCAACTGCAGGGACTATGGTTCAATCCCCGGCACCACATGCTATGCCCCAGCCCCAGGGCAGGCTGAGCCAGCCATAACATAAATAAATAAATAAATAAATAAATAAATAAATAAAGTTTAAAAAAGAAATAACATTCATGAAAGAATTGCTCAGCATATCTGAAGAATAGATAAGAAAAGAGAATACAAAAATGATGGGAACATTAAATGAACAATACAGAAAGAAATTAGAATATGTGAAACTTTCAAATACATATCCAGGATATTAAGAATTACATTGAAAACTGGCAAAACTGAAGACAGGTTTTTATACTGTCAACATGCAAGGGCAGCTTGTGAAAGTGAAAGAAAAAAGCTCTTAAAACCAGCAAGGAACCAGGAAATAATAATTCAATACCTATAAGATGATGCAAAGAAAAACAAGATAAGAATAACACGTGTCAATGAGACAGTGCAACACAAATGACATAAGAAGACTATTGGCAGAATTGCAGAAAATTTCCCAAATATGAGAAAAGAATTGCCTATACACATAAGTGAGGCATATGGAACTCTAAATAGCCATAGCCAAAATAAATCTCTAACTAGACACATAATAATTAAGATCTCAGAGATTCAGCAAAAGAATAGAATATTAAAAGCTGTTAGAGAAAAGAAACAGATCACCTACAATAGAAAGCCCATCAGAATCATGGCAGCATTCTCAACACAAACGATCAAATCAAGAAGATCTTGGAGTGAAATATTTTAGGTTCTGAAAGAAAGTAAGTTCCAGTTAGATTGATGTATCCTGCAAAACTACCTATCAAATCAACAATACGGAAAGAAACTAGCAAGGTAAGATTCTTCCATGACAAAGAACTAAAGAAATTTATGACAAGCAAAACAGCCCTACATAGGGTTTTGTAACCCAGCTGTAAAACTGCTTGAGCCTGCGTTGGTGGCATAGTGGTGAGCATAGCTGCCTTCCAAAGACTGCTTGACAGTCTAGAAAGAGAGAAACAACCACAGCTCCAAGAATAACAACAGAAAGGAACCACCAAACACAGCAATTAGAAAGACAGATAAAGTATAGAACCAACAGCAGCAAAATATCATGACAAAGATAAGACATCAATGTAAATGGCCTCAATTCATCATGCAAATGAAACAGACCGGTACAGTGGATTAAGAAATAAAATCCAGCAGGATGTATATATAATGAACACATCTAACTCAAAAGGATAGTGACAGATTGAAAGTCAAAGGATGGGAAACAATACTACACAAAACAAGAGCCCAGAAAAAAGCAGGGGTAGCTATCCTGGTTGCTGACAATATTAACTTCAAACAAAAAAATCATCCAAAGAGATAAAGAAGGTCACTACATACCTGTTAAGGGAAAACTGCAAGTGGAAGAGATAGCAATTATAAGTATATATGCACACAATATAGGAGCACTCATCTATATAACACAAAATTTTACAGACATGAAAAATCCAATGAACAAGGGCCAGCCAAATGGCTCAGCAGATTAAGGCACCTGAAAGCAGGCACAGGGGCCAGCGGTTCGATCCCTGGGCCTGCCGTGCCAGCCCCACCCCCAAGGTGCACCAAGAAGGCAATTGAGATTGGGAGTGGTGGTGCTCACCTGTAATCTCAGCTCTTGGGAGGCTGTAAACATGTGGATCACTACAATTCCATCTAGTAGTGAGACCCTGAACACCCTGTAGATCCTTCCCCAAAATACAAAAAAAAAGAAAAATCAAAGGAACAATACAGTTGTAATGAGGGAATTTAACATACCTCTGTAACAAAGAGATAGATCAATTAGGCAAAAAATCAGGGAAGAAATAACAGAAGTAAACCAAATGTGTGAAGAAATGGACTTAGTAGACCTTTGTATAGTGTTTCATTCAGCAATGGCAGAATATATATTCTTTTCAACAGCACATGGGATGTTCTCTAAAACAGACCACATACTAGCACACACAGCACTAAGTAAATGTAAAGGAATTGAAATTGTCCTATGCATACTATCTGACCACAGTGCATGGAACCTTCAAATTATTGACAAAAGAAACCACAGAAATACCATAAACACATGGAATTTTTTTTTTTTTTTTGTATTTTAGGGAAGGGTCTACAGGGTGTTCAGGGGCTCACTGCTAGATTGGCCTCGTAGTGATCCACATGTTTACAGCCTCCCAAGAGCTGGGATTATAGGCATGTGCCACTATACCCAGTTTCAATTGCCATCTCAGCACACCCTGGGAATTGAACCCCTGGCTCCTGCGCCTCTTTGCAGATGCTTTAATCCGCTGAGCTATTTGGCTAGTCCAACACATGGAAATTAAACAACAACCTCCTAAACAACCAGTTGGTCCCAGATGAAATTAAAGAAATTAAAAAATATTTACATTCAAACCAAAATGCAGATACAACTTACCAAAACCTGTGAGATACAATGAAAGCTGTTTTAAGAGGAAAATTTATAGCAGTAAATTCACATCTTACAAAAGCAAAACAAACTCAAATAAACATTCTTATCCTGCACCTCAAGCCTGCAGAGAAAGAAGAGCAAGTCAAGCACAAAGTACAAAGCCCAAAGAAAACAAGAAATTATAAACACTGGAGCAGAAATTAATGCAATAGAATTGACAAAAACAAAAAGAATAAATGAACCAAAGAGTTCTTTCAAAGAATAAATAAAATTGATAAACCTTTATGCAACCTAATCAAAAAAAGGAAAGAAAAAACTCAAATTCATGCAGTAACGAATGAAAAGGGCAAAATCACTACAGACTATCGAAATTCAGAAGATCATCAATACCTACTTCCAAAATCTTTACTCTCATAGCATGGAAAATGGACAGTTTTCTAGATACACATAAAATGCCAAAGCTGAGTCAAGAAGATATATAAACTTTGAATGATCCAATAACAGGAAATGAAATTGAAAATGTAACTTAAAACTTACCAACAAAGAAAAGCCAAGGTCCTGAGAATTCACAGCTGAATTCTACAAGAAATGTACAGAAGATTTAATGCTAATGGTTCTCAAACTCTTCAATAAAATGGAAAGAGAAGCAATTCTCCGAAACTCACTCCTGGAAGTAAGCATTATTTCAATACCAAAACCAGAGAAAGATCCAACTAAAAAAGAGAACTAAAAGGGGGGTGGGGTGGGGGGAGACATGACAGGCCAATCTCCTGAATGAACATGGATGCAAAAATCCTCAGTAAAATATGAGCAACAAAATGTAGCAAATCATGAAGAAGACTAAGTAGGATTCATCCCAGGAATGCAGAGATGGTTCAACATATGAAAATCCATAAATAGAACCAAAGACAAAAAACACATGATCATCTCAATAGATGCAGAAAAAAACTTTGAGGAAGTCTTAACACTGATTCATGATAACAAAAAAAAAAAAAAACAAAAACATCAGAACAGATAGTCTATATTTTAACCTGATAAAAGCCATCAATGAGAAACCAACAACCAGTATCATACTAAATGGGCAAAAACCTGAAAGTCTTTACTTTAAAATCAGAACAAGACAGGGATGTCTGCTATATCCAGTCCTCTTCAATATGTTTCTAGAACTATTTGTCACAACAATTAGGCAAAATAGAGAAATAAAAGGAATAAGGATTGGAAAAGAAGTAATGACATTATCATTATTTACAGATGACATGATACTCTACATAGAAAATCCCAAAAACTCCACCAAGAGAACTGAAGATTTAATCACTAAATTCAGTAACAGAGTAGGATACAAAGCCAACACTCAAAAATCATTAGAATTTTTGTACACAACAGTGAATGCACCAAAGGAGAAATTAGGGAAACCATACCTTTCACAATAACATCCAAAAAATGAAATACATAGGAATCAATCTCACAAAGAAAGTAAAAGATTCATATAGTGAAAATCACAGCACTCTGAGAAAGACATTGAAGAGGATTTCAGAAAATGCAAAGATATTTCTTGCTCCTGGATAGGAAGAACTAACATTGTGAAAATGGCCATACTCCTAAAAACTGTTACACAGATTTAACATAATACAATTTAATAAACATTAGTATAGCTTGCAGAACTAGAAAAAGCATTCCTAAAATTCATCTGGAACCAGAAGAGACCCAAAACATTAAAAAACATCCTGAGCAACAAAGGATAGGTAAGAGGCATCACAATCCCAGATCTGAAACTATACTATAAAGCTAATGTGATAAAATCAACATGGTACTAGTATAAAGACAGACTCAAGGATCAGTGCAACAGATTAGAAGATGCAGACACAGCTACAAACACACTCAGTTATCTTATCTTTGACAAAGGGGTCAAACATATTCATGGAACTGGAAGAAAAATGTTTCTTTAATAAATGGTGCTAGAAAAACTGGTTTCCACATGCTCAAGCCTACAATTTAACCCATGCCTATCAACATGCACCAAACTACAGTCAAAATGGATCAAAGATTTAAACATTAATACAGAAACATTAAATCTTCTGGAGGAGAAAGTAGGAAGAATTCTTAAAGACATAGGGGTAGGTAGAGACATTGTAAACAAAAACTAAATTCCATGGGAAATAGTTCAAAGAATTAACAATCAGGATCTCATCTTTTTGAAAAGTTTCTACACTTTAAAAGAAATTACTAGTAAAGTAAAAAGAATACCCACAAACTGGGCAAATCTTATAGCCCAGTTTGTCTCTCTGACAAAGGCCTTCTATCTAGCATATATAAAGAATCTAAACAAAATCAGGCCCTCAAAATTCAAAGACCCAACCCAAATATGGGCATCACAAATGGCAAGTAAATATATGAAAACATGGTCGACATCATTGGTCATTAGAGAAGTGCAAACTGAAACAACACTGAGATTCCATGTCACCCCAGAAACACTGGTTATCATCAAGAAGTCAACAAATGCTAGAGGGGTTGTGGGGGAAAAGGAATGCTTTTCCACTGCTGGAGGGAGTTCAAATTGGTACAACCAATATGGAATTAGTGTGGAGATTTCTCACAAAGCTAGGATTGAGTGTCCCATTTAACTTAGCTATTCCCCTAGTAGATATTGTTGCAGAAGAACTGAAAACATACCACAGCAATATATATCCACCCATGTTCATAACAACACAATTTGTCATAGTAAAATCTTGGAAACACCCAAATGCCCATCAACTGAGGAATGTATAAAGATGATATGGTATTTTCATACAATAAAGTATTATTCAGCTATAAAATAGGAAAAATTTGAGGCTTTTATGTAAATTGATGCAATTGGAGACCATACCCTTAATGAAATAAACCAGATCTGCATATGCAAACATCATATTGTCTCATTAGTGTGAGAAGCTGAAAAAGAAAATGAAATCTGAAGTGTTCAGTAGATACTGAGAAAAGAGAACGGACCTGTTCAAAATGAAGGAATTATTGAGTTGAGAAGGACAGGAGATCGAGTGGGGGAAAGAGATATATCTATGTATGTAGGATGGCTTGGACAACTGTACTGTGGATTTCTGTGGGTCTATGGAAAGGAGCCTTTAATCTTTAGTTTGTTTTGTCTTTTTTCAATTCTTTTCACTTTTTGTCCTCTTTTATTTTTTTCTTTTACTTCTTCTTCCAATTTTGTATGCATATGCCTAATATGAAAAATTAATGTGAAGACAACACTACATGGTACAACAAATACTGAGAAATACATATTTCGTTGAGTGAAATTGTCTATCATTTGTAACTTTTGTACTGTAACACTACTTTGCACTGTCTGTAAAAAATAAATAAATAAATAAATAAATAAATAAATAAATAAACAAACAAACAAATAAAGTTACAGCAACTGGGTGTGCTGGCACATGCCTGTAATCCCTCCACTCAAAGAAGTTTAGGCAGGAGAATTGCCATGAGTTCAAGGCCAGCCTAAATTGTATAGCAAGACCCTATCAAAAAAAAAAAAAAAAAAAAAAAGTTACAATACATCAAATCAAGGTAAAATATGAGTAAACTTAAGTTACAATAAAATTACTTGACCCACCTCCAGTAGTTCTTCCAGATGTGACCTCTAAAATAACATCATTTTTGTCATATTTTTCCTTTGGCAATAGATTCTCATAAAGCTAGAAGAGGAGAGAAAAAACTGCTTTGGTATATAGATTTTCCTTGGTAAACCATCATTACTTTAACTTAATTAAAAGTTCTCAATGGTGTATAGATTTTTTTTGGTATGTTATTGTTACTTGAACTTAAATAAAAATCCCTAAAAATATTTTTTAAAAACCATTACTGGGGCCAGGGAGATAGCTCCGTGGCACAAGTGCCTGCCTGGCAAGTGCACGGTCATGAGTTTGAACCCTGGTCCCACCAAAAAACAACAAAAAAAAAACATTACTAAGCAAAATCATATAGTATATCAGTGAAGTTAATCCTTAATCCTACTATTCAAAGAATTAATAAGGTTAAAATAGGTGGTCAGTTTCTGTGAACAATGAAGTTATTTGTCTATTTTCTACAACGCTTGAAGTTAATTTTCTAAAATGCAATTTAGATCAAAGTTCAGTATTCTATTTAATTTTCTACATATTTTGCCACTTATAATTACTTGTGAACAGTATCTTCTTTCATCTAATGAATGAAGCTTTCAAATTTTCATTTTAAAGAAATGAACACCTTAAACATACAATTGTGTATTTTTTTCTGCAACAATTCATGGAAGATAACATGCTTTTTTAGTGGGGTTACTCTACTTAAAGGTTATGTTGAAGACTCCTAAGCAAAGGCTCAAATAGTTTCTCAGGCAAAAGGGATTCCTCATGAAGAATGGAATCAAAATTCCTCTTAGAGGGGCCTGGCAGGATGGCTCAGTGGTCTAAAGCACCTGCTTAAGAAAGCTTAGGCAGCTGCAGGGACCGCGGTTCGATCCCTGGCACCACATGCTGCGCCAGCCCTGCCCTCAGGGCAGGCTGAGCCAGCCATAAAAATAAATAAACAAACAAAAGTTCTGAAACAAGAAAAAAAAATTCCTCTTAGAAATAGGAAGCAATTCCTTTATTATTGAAAGGTCTTTCAAATCAAACTAAAAGTACTTCTGTGCTATTATGCTCCATACTTTTAAATTCTGAAACACTCTCTCAGTTAAAAATGATACAGTCTATGGAACAGAATGCTAGACTGAGTCAAAATCTTTTACCTACGATTAACCTTTGATACTGATAACCTATACTTAGCCCCTCCTGCTCCTCAAAAAGCCCCCTTCCTGTATTCTGATGGTAAGGAAGCCAAAAGTAGGAAGATGGTAAATAGAATAGAAGAAAACATGGAACATTGTACCATGTTCTTCACTGTCTTTGTAGTCAAATTATCCAATGAACTAGAAGGAAGAGATCACTATTAAAGGAAAAACTGCTTGCATGGGAAATGTCCATTGGCACTAACAGAGTATCTTGGACTTTGAGAAACCCCAGTATGCCAAAGCCTTACTAGACCCAAAAAGACATTAACTGTCTCTACATTCTTCAGTTCATTCCATTCTATCCAGAGTGCACATTTTCAATCCTTAGTTAACACAATCACCATGAGCCTACTGTGTTCCCTTACACCACTGAAAAATTTCAGACTCTTCCCTGGGGCAACTACAGTTTTTCCCCCACACATGTCTTGTTGCCTGGCAAGGTAAAAAATTCAGCTTAGAAATTTTATTTCATTTTCTTTTTGCTCTGGAAGTTTCTGTACTATCATCATAATCATCACTATCATCATCATATTATTATTACCACATCATCATTGTGGTACCACGGATCAAAACTGGGAGGTGCTTATGCTGTTGAGCTATCTCTCCATTGAGTCTCTGCTTTATTCATTCACACTGCAAGCTTTTCAGCCTCATTCCACAGCAAATTATGGCACAAAGCCCAACTAATTACTTATTATGTTATTTCCCAAACACTTTGCAAACCAGTGTTTGGGAAATAACTTGAGCAGCAAAGCACAGTCTAGACAGAAATGTATTCCTTCATGTTAGCAGTACTGAGATTAGTCTACTTCCTAGCACATACCTCCTCATACAGTGTGTTGATTTTTTGATCAATGGTGTGCCTTTCTTCTAATGCCAGCTGCTGTAGCTGCTTTTCTTCTTGTTCATTTAGACCTAAAAACCAGCAACAGGAATAATGGCAGTTTTTAATTACTTATACATTGAGAAAGTCTTAAATAGCTACCTCATCTTTACCCACTAAGTTTTATTTTAGTTTGTAAAGCAAGGGATAATGCAAAAGAACACATGGAATACTCGAAGCATGTCATTTCACAACCCTCTCCCCAGACTGTTACTTCAATGTCTGTAATTCTAGAAAGTGATTAACCACACAATTTTTTTTTTTTTTTTAAGAACTGGCTATAAACCCAAATAAGAAGTTTTAAAGCAAGCTGGGATGATCTTCCTGTCTGAAGATATATTCACAATTCAATGCTCTATGATGTGGATTCAACATCATTAGAACCTCTATTTGCTCAAAAACATTCAGAAAAAACCAACTCTTGGAATCTCTTGATATATTTATATCTAGCATACTTTTAAAACACTGCATCAAACAAAATACATACTTGTAACCTCTACCTCATGTAAACAATGGACCTTTTTTTTTTCTTTCTTTTTTTTTTTTTTTTAGTCTTGCTATGTAGTTCAGGCCAACAGTAAACTTACCATGTGTCCGATTCTGGCCTCAAACTTGCAGCGATTCTCCTGTCAGCCTCTTAAGAGTTGAGACTGCACGTGTTTGCCAGTATGTCTGGCTTACATCTTTTCAAAACCAAAATTAATGCTGGGTATGGTGGTGCACACCTGTAATCCCAGCACCTGGGAGGCTGAGGCAGGAGGATCAGTGCAAATTCAAGACTGGCCTGGGCTATTAAAGTGAGCTTAAGACCAGTCTGAACTGCATAGCAAGACCCTATCTCAAAAGACAAAAAAAAAAAAAAAAAAAAAAAAAAAAAAAAAAAAAAAAAAAAAAAAAAAAAAAAAAAAAAAAAAAAAAAAAAAAAAAATTAAATCATGGAACTTTAGCAAAACAAGACAATGATACAGTCACCCACTATGGTGGTCATTAACTCCACTGCATTAACTAATTAGTATGCGTCAGTGATAACTATTGAAAATTGAGGTAGAAAGTTTTGATTCTTAATAATTACAAGGAACAGAACAGAAGAACGGAAATGAATAACAGCTACAAAGAAGGCACTTTATAAAATCTTTCTGTAGTCAGAGAAGTCATCAGTCTGGTAGGATTCTGGGCCTTATTCATGTTTTTAATATAGCATTTAACACTACCCTGTGCTAGACACTGTTCTAATTGGTGAAGACACAATGGCTAATGAAATACAGTTCAAAACCTCATGTGTCTCAGGCCTGGAAAGATGGACACATACACATAATTACAACATGTGAAGAGGGCAGCTCCAGTGTGTCAAGGGGCACCAATGTGGCAAGAACTTCAGGCCCCTGTTTGAGAGATTCTTTGTTCAAGTCTTAAAGTAATACTACAGACACTTAGGCTTTCATCATAATCAAAATAATTCTAAAGGTTCTAAGAAATCTATCAACTGTCTTAGAAAATTCTTCAAGCCACTAAACATACAAATTTTAAAGGTTAGGCATTTAGTTCAGTGGTAGAATACTTGGCACGTAAAAGACCCTCAGTCCAATCTCCAGTACTGAAAAGAAAAAAAGTTTACATGAATATAAATCCCAAATAATAAAAAAGTACAATAGAAATAAGTTATTAAAGGGAATAACTTTTAAGATCTACCACCTGAGCTTCTAACATGTGGTGCTATCTGCTGTGAAGCCATCACCAGAGCCAAAACTGTGAGATACATAAACCTCTTTTCTTAATGAAGCATGATATAAATATGAAGCTATATAAATGTCCATTTGTGCTTCTTCTAATGTGCAATCTCATCTAGGAGGATTCCACTTGCTCCCTTAAAACTTTGTGCCTTCCTATCATATTGTGTGTGACCCATGTCAAATAATACTTAAGTATATTCTTTGCTTTGCTATAAGATTTTTGATGAGATAGGAACTGTATTTCCATATGCTTGATATGCAGCACAGTGCTCAGTATAGATCTGCTCAATAAATTAAAACTACTGATAAAGTCAATATCAGACCCTCTGAAGCCTAGGAACTTTTTTGCTAAGGCCATGAGAAGCCTAGTCTTGAGGTGATCATTATTAGTTGAAATATGCTTAATACCCTGAGTATAACAGTCCAGTTCTTGTTAAGTGTTGAGGTTATTACTTGCAGGATTTTTAAAAGACAGGATTCAATAAAGCTTTCACAATCTTTTACCTACTTTTGCACATTGATTCCAATTCTTCAACTGCTTGTTCAGCTTTCTGAATTTCTTTATAAATGGCTGCAAGCGGTGCCAACTCAGCATGCCTTTGGGTCATGCCCCTTCGGTCTGCTTCATTCACAGGCATATCCTGCAGAGACTGACTAAGGGCTTGGTACTCTTTACTTAGGTCATCCATATATTTCTGAAATGCTTTATGCTTCCAGATCATCCTCGTATCTCGATGACAGTATCTCCTGTACCAATTCTTATTTAAAATATACTGGAGAATATGATTCCTATTTTGTCCAAGAACCCAGAGCCTTGTTTTAAGATGTAGCTGTTTAAATTGATGAGAATGGACATAGCTGTGACACCAGGGATAAACATTCAGGGATGGATGTCTAAAAAGCCAAACACACAGGTGACGATTCATCTCAACATCTGAAATAAAGCAAACACAATCTGAAGAAAAAAGAAACATTGATTTTAAAGATCTATATTGCATAATAAAGCTAGAAGGAGGTCCAAATAAAGCTTTAGTTCACTATATTAGCTACAAACAGCCCCAAAATGTAATAATCTGCAGTTTTCAAACCTCTGACTAATGTATTAAAATAAATTAAAATAGCATGCAAAGTACATAATTTCCCTGGGGCCAGGGTAATAGCTCAGTAGAATAAGTGCTTACCTGGCAAGCACAAGGGCCTGAGTTCAATCCCTGGTCCAAGAAAAAAAGAAAAAAAAAATCAGCTATTTTCTGGAAAGTATCCAGAATCTAGAAGTAAATGTACTAAGTATATTTGGAAGGCATAACTAATTGTACAGATTTTAGTTGGTTCACAATTATAAGTTTCTAAAGCTTGGAGGAAATATTGGTTATTAGCTTCTTTAATTCTTTTATTTTAGGTATCTAGCTGTTCAAGGAAATCATGTAACTTAAGACTATTCATCAATGCAGAGAGGAAAAGCTGGTATTTGAATGCAGGTTGCCCATCCCAAGATCTGTGCTTTTCAGTCTCAGCTCTGCAAAAAATTCTTTCAAAAATTCTTCCCTTTTGTCTGACATCCTAAAAGAAGAAAAATACTAACAGGAAAAAGCAGGTCTGGTGAAAAAAGGAAAACAATAATTATACAGTATTAAATTTAGAAAAATACAAAACAATAACATTTCAATTGTTTTTCCAAAAAACTGTACAGCATATAAAAACTATTTACAGTATTTTTCAAAAGAACACTTAATGTTAATGTTTAATTGTTTGATCAATCTTATATACCTATATCTGTTAATCTGAACTGATCCGATGATGAAAATATATAATACAACCATTGTTAAATTTAAAATAAATAAATATTTTGAATTAAAAAAAACTTAAGAAATGAACATGCCAAATATTAACAAAATCATCCTATTTGTGAGATTATTTTGCTTGCTTTATATATTTTCTGCTTTTCCAAGATGTTCACTCGAATAGAGAATACTACTTACATAATTTCTGTAAAAGATTACTTTAAAAATTACAGATTAATTGAAATTGGCTGTGTATAATATCAACCTGTTCTCTTCCTCTCAGAGATCAAAAGCTAAGAAAATAAAACAAAAAAAAATTTTAAAAAGCTAAGTACACAATGGCTTTACTGAATCAGAAAGGAAAAAATTACAAAGTATTCAAACTACCTTGCTTCTAAAATTGTGAAATTCAAAGTTGAAATAATCAACCTTTACCTATCTCCAGCTAGGAGGTACATTTCATATTAGCTTTCCTTAGATCTCTTTAAATCTGCTAATTTAGCACTATTGCTTAGGAACTAAAATACATATTGGAAAGGTCTCTTAAATATTCATCGTTTGCAGGCTTGTACCGATCAACTTAACATACTGCATCATATCTGAAAAGGGCTGTGGAAGAATGCACCAAAATCCAGCAGCTACATACTTAGCAGAAGTTTATGTTCATCTTTAAATTTAATCTCAAGCACATCAAAGAAGGTGTACCCACTTCATAGAGGACAGAATAAAAGAATGTCAGATTTTTGTGACAATATTTCTAGCCAAAAATCTCCATCTTAACAGCAGAATAATGCTCAAGGTCATAAAGGTTAATTTTAAGCGCAAAACTGAAGACGTTTACTCTCTAGGGTTATCTACATCTACGAAGCGCAAGACTTCAGTTCCCACCATAATAATAACAGTGCGCTGCGCTATCTTAAGAGCAATTCTCAGCGCTTGCAAGTGAGAAGTGATAGTCTCCGCAAAAGCAGCTCTAACTGCAAACTCAAAGACATTCCACTAGGAGACACCATAGACGGTAAATGTGAAAAGTAAAAGCTCTTTTGAGATCTACGAAAGAACTGTGAATACCTAAGAAAAAGAAAAAGGGTCGTTAGCTTTCCTTACTGAAATCGGAACTTTCCTCGGCGCGCTACATTTCAGCCCGACCCAGCCCGGGCCACTTCCACTTCCGGTCTCACTTCTTCCGGCTCGACGGGCGTGCGCCGGCTCCTCCCCGACCCTTCCCTAGCGTGTTCGTCCTCGCGCATTGGCAGCGTCGAGCTAGGATGAAAAGAATGACAAAGCGAGGAAGAAATTCTCTTGAGGCGAGCTTTCCTTATCAGGAGTGGGAGCCAACAACTTGTGTTTTAATAATGGGAGGAACTGAGGGACAGAATGGAAAGAAGCACGACTCCTAGGAGCGTTCCAAGGAATTATGGTACTTGTCGATTATCCTACAGTGGGTTCTTCAACGCCCCCCTCTACCTACAGATACAGTACATACAAATCTAGAAGAGATTCTCTGTTCTGATGAAGAGATCGAGATTATAGGTGAAGTTACACAAGAGGACCATATAGGGATGGGGAGATAACTCAGAAGAA